>MCJB01001630.1:9733-24341 GCA_002018475.1 Nicotiana obtusifolia
ACTAGCCTCAAATTCACGTTGTTCTTCTAAATTAACCCCAGTTTCATAATTAAATTCTACTTCTACATTTTGTGAATCAAGTGGGTTAAAGGAGCTAAAATCATGATAATATTGATGTTCCTCTACGTGTTGATTAGAAGTAGAACTACCCATAATTCCTTTACCCTTATTTCCCGAACGACCACGTGCCCTCCCTACACTACCAGTTCCAATTGAACCTCTTTGAGACATTATAATTTATAGCAATAAGCAAATAAAATAACAACCAATAAAATAAATATTTCACAAAAGTATAATTAAAGAGTAACTATAATTTATAGCAATAAGCAATTAAAATAACAACCAGTAAAATAAATATTTCACAAAAGAATAATTAAAGAGTAGAGATAGGAACGACCAACCAATATAGCTATATAATTGAAATGAAGTTGAAACTTGAAGCTTCAATTGATAGCAATTTAGCAACTCCAAGTAACACTTGATAAATAATAGCCAAAATTGTAGAAGTTAAACTTTACACAAGTAGCCAATGTAACAAAATAACAATATTGTAGATGATTTTGAGAGAATTAGAGAGAGTTTGATGATTTTTGTGAATAATATGATGAAATAATAGGGTATTTATAAGAAAAAATAGTTAGGGGGGTTATGGGGTTCAAAGAGCCGTTTTTGGCCGTTGCCCAACGGCTATTTCATCAATATAGCCGTTGGCAACGGCTATAATTTAAAGAGGAAGAAGCTGCCACTATTTCCGGTCCGGTCCGGCCGGTCCGGGCCCCAAACAGTACCGGTTCGTCCGGTTTTAAATCCCTGAGCCGTTTCGTGATCGGACCCCAACCCCCCCTCGTGTATTTGGTCCGGTTCTAACCGGTCCGGACCGGTTAGAACCGGACCATTAGCCAGTCTTAGTCACAACTATTTTAATAAAAATCTGGCAGCAGCTTTGCCCTGTAGTGGGAGAATGGTACTTGTGTGTATTGAGAGTTCTCCAATAGAAGGGCTAGAAGAAAGAAGAAGAAGAAGAAGAAGAAGAAAATGTCTTACGAGAGAGAGAAAGAGATTTTGCTAATATAAAGGATTTATCTCCCAAATGGGTAGAAGATAATTATATTTTATTTATTAAATGGGTCAAAATAGATTTAAGGGATCCAATAGGATATAATAATTTTTCTTTTAATACCCATTTTTTTAATCAAATAAAGTAGAAAAATTAAATATAAGAAAAGTGATAAAACATTAGCAATAAAAACAAGATCACCTGAATACACATAATTTATTTATAAAATTCAGGGTGTTACACTTGTTGTTGGTTTTGTCACACCCCAAACCTGGGGAAGGGGCGTGGCTGGCACCCGGTGCCTTACTTGCACGAGCGAACCACTCTGTAACTCATGATCGTTCGACCAAAACAAGAACATACATAGGTCGAGTTGGCTAAACTCATTCTTTCTATAACCATCATGGGCCAACATGGCACCAACTCGTAATGCATAATTGTAAGTGGGCAAACGCTGTATCAGCTAACCATCGTACTTAAAACATGAATACACACGGGGCGTGAAGGCCTTAATACATAACGAACCTATGTCTATAAAGCCTCTAAAAGTATTTGATATCAAACGGGATAGGGCCCTGACCTACCCATAAGTCTGTAGTAAAACTCTGACATGATGAATTATAGACTCGGCTGCACTCCAAATGAAGTGGAGTCTTACCGATCTTTCGCTGAATGTTAACCTCGTCTACTATGAGGGCTCGTCAAATTGACACCTGCAGGCATGAATGCAACGTCCACAAAAAAATGACGTCAGTACGAATAATATACCGAGCATGTAAGGCAAACTTGAAACATAACAATAAGTAAACATTAATGAAAAAGATATAAGAATCAACATAAACCTTTAAAGTGCCATCGTATATGCATACTAATTATACTTATATATATATAATGCCTCTCTTTGGGACTATATTCCATATCGTGACATGACTGCCCAACTGATCAGTGGTAACTGCCCGACCGACGATAGCTCGGTGGTAAATGTATAACTGTCCAACTGGTGGTAACTCCCCGACCGGCCGCAGCACGGTGGTAAATGCATGACTACCCGACCGGCCGTAGCACGGTGGTAAATGTATGACTGCCCAACCGGCCGTAGCTCGGTGGTAAATGCATGACTGCCCGACCGGCCGTAGCACGGTGATAAATGCATGACTGTCCGACCGGTCGTAGCTCGGTGGTAAATGTATGACTGCCCGACCGGCCGTAGCTCGGTAGTAAATGCATGACTGCCCGACCGATCGTAGCATGGTGATAAATGAATATGCATATAACACGACATTATGAACATTAACATCTTTATTGTATGCCTCAATAGGGACTTAGGAACATACTTAGACATGCTTTGAATTATATTTTACAAGAATTAATAACGTAGACATCCTTAACTACTAAGAATATAACCATTTATGGAATAACATTACGTTTACGTATCGTTACTTGGATCATGCCAAAAGAAGGAATGATTAGCCTTAACATACCTCGTCTTAACCTACTGGCTCAAGAGCTCAACTCGTATCCGCTTCATGATCTATACGATAACAAGAATAATACTATTGTCAATGATATGGACAATTTCTCTTAATCGCATAACGGAAGATAACCTATACTACAATGAAATGGACTGTATTTTCCTTGTTCGTATTATTCCCTCAAGCCTACCATAGGCTAGGTAATATAACAACACAACCAGCAACTCCTATATCAAGTTTTACAACCCAAACAACAATACAACGAGTGGAAAGCTCGGCTATAATTATCAACCATACTTCTCCAATCTTTTATTTCCTACAAAACACATATCAATGACTACACCAACTATATACTCAAGTTTACTCCCACAATTTTCAGTCACAATATAACTTAGAAAATTACTGAATAGTCGATACAACAACAACGTCAGAATATGATTTCTCGCTATTAACTTCATAATTCTCATCCCACAATCTAGTCATGACCTAGACGAGTTTATATATACCAAGGAGAGAAAAAAATCTTACCTTATTTACCAAAAAATACTCTTATTCTATCTTACTTCACATCAAATAAAGCGCGGATTAACCAACGCACCAAAACGAAACAACAAGATCGAGGCGGTGCACAAAACCCGTATATTGTCTTTGAGAAAGATTACACTTTGCTTTCATGAAATTTTGAGCTCATGTTGCTGAAAATCATCTCAAATTAACGTTCTTTGCTGCTACACTATGTTGAACCTATCTATTCTTCAATTTTCATTCTCAATTGAAGTGAAACAAGAGACATAATTGTAACCTTTTTCCATTTACGCATGTCCTCCTTAGCTTCTCTCTCGAGACGTTGAGTTTAATAGTGCCACCACCACTTATGGGTGTAGATTAGTCACTAATGTTGCTGCCACCATTTGACATGTGGAATGTTATCCACTACACCAATTATTCAATATTCAACTTAATTAGTCTTCCACTATAATTTCCCTCTTAACTAATAACACACACAATTAATTTCTAAATCACTTTTCACTTAAATACGAATCACTTTTAATATACTTTATATACCTTATTATCATGGTCACATGGTATATTGTATTGCACTAGTCCATAAATACGAGGTATAGCTTGGACCGTTTTTGCATCCCAAAACAACAAACTTCGACGAAACTCATTTTTCTTTTATTCGTTTACCCTCTAACCTTCACGACTTTACTTATCACTTATTATAAATAGCATAAATACTTATAACCTCAAAAATAGTCTTGTCCTTGAACCTATGCCGATTAACTTACGAAAAATCCAACGAACAAAAGTACCGGTGTAACAGGTTTAGTGTCATTGCGGATTGTAACATTGGCCATGAACCAGCGTCAACAATGTATTTCCTAACATGGCAGAAATAAAGTGAGTTCTGAAGAAGCCTTTCCAGAAGGACACCAAGACATGGATTCTCAGTCAAGTCAACGTACAACGCCAATATAATTCTCTAACATCGTAATTGGTAAAAGCCATCAAAATTGTACACATTTCGCTTAGTCATTTAGAAAATTTTCAGTCAAATATTTTTCTACCGCATGTGAATTTTTGTGCTAAAGAAATCATCTACGAAAGTGTAATTAATCAACTCGTCCACAATCAAAAGGAGACACAAATAACATATCCGTTATTTACTTCATTTCCGCTATGATTCTATCGTTTAGAACACACCTATTTAGGAAAGATGCAATACAAAATATTTTCAATTTTGTTTAATTATTATTAATAATTATAAATACATATTATTAAAAGGGTAATTTGATCTTCAACTTTTAAATTTAGAGCTTCCTACTTTTAAAGTAAGTATAGATATAGATAGATTGGTAATGCTTTAAGTTTCATTGTCTTACATGAACTAAAAGTGCACGTCGTTTGTTTAAACTTAAAGGATCGTACATGCTCAACTTTATGTTACAGGACAAATAAAAAAACAGACTTGCCCTTAACTTAATAGACCGTTTGAAAATTTGAGTTAAAAGTTAGACAAAGGCGCAAGGTTTATAGAAGTACAAGGACTTAAAGTACAATAAACGGTAGTTGCATTCGTAACATCACGAGTAAGCGTGACGGATGTGATAGATGCTTCACATATCTCTTCCTGTTGACGAAATTGCCCCTACGCAAAATTTTCACTTCACGGAGCAAACCAACAGAAATCCACGAATAGGAACAAAAATATGTCCAAACTGTACAACATGTTAAGCTACGAAGTACCATCATTTAAGACTCCATTAGGGGCAAAAGGGCATTTCAATTCACAACCCTTACAAACCCTCCATTGACTCTCCAAGTAGTAGTGATGTAGAAAAATCTCTCACCCAAATCTCCACATACTTCATATGCTATCGTTTCGCCGCCGTTATTACGCCGTCGCTCGGTTCCTCTCCGGTGACTTTTCGATGGTACCGATGTTTAGTTAACAAGTACGAACAATCTCAGCAAGATGTATTTTTTATGCTTCTTTTGTGAATTATTTTTGATCGAGAATATTCTCTTTCGGTTAAATTTGATATGTTCTGATTCAGCGATTTTTTGTTTTGGATTTGGTTTGAATGAACTGGAAAATTAAGTTTTCTGAATTCCTTTCAGTGGTAGTTATTGATGTTGTAGCTTTACGAGCTGGATCCTGAGCTTCGAGTTTGATCTTCGGTCTGAAAGGTCTTGGTTGGGCCGAGCTTTTGATTTGTTTGGCCCGGCCTAGCCCATGTGTACTCCGAATAACTTCAGATATTTGGTATAATATGAAATCCGTCAAGAGACTAATTTTGTGACATTTATAGTGTGAAAGATTTAAACTTTACTGGATTATCTGAAGTATTCGTATTATGATTTATAGGTCTGTAGAAAATGTAGAGAACCTCTACTGTTAGAAAATCCCAATTGTTGAATATTGAAATGAGAATCCTCCAATGAAGGGAAATGGATAGTCAGGATTCAGACTCTAAATAGCTTGGGATTAAAACGTTGTTGTGGTTGTTGTTTTGTACTATTTTTATTATGATTTGTGATTAATTGAATAGAGGTTGCTTTTCCTTTAGAATGCTGGACTCATCTCTTAAGGCCATTGCTGGACATAGGACATCGGATATCAAGCCGTATTTTACTAATGTTAATCTTCAGAAGTCAAACTCCTGCCGCCAGACTCCACAGGCCAACATTGTATGAAGTGATTAGGGAGAATCACATAGGACTGTTGAGATCACTGCTTAATTATGTTTTTTACATTACTTTGGACATGGATTATGTCAAGCTTTTTTCTAACCTTTTCTCGTTAAACTTGCTCTGACAAAGCATTGCTTACTGTGACTTGCAGCTTCTGTTTCTTTACCCAACAGCAAGATCAAGGTATGTCTGTAGAAGTTCTGGGGGGACATATGAATAAGGAATTAGTTGCTGCTTTCTGTCATTATAACGATCAGCTGTTAGCATGTGATCATGATACACCTGTAAAAAGTTCAGTAAGTGTGACTAAATAAGAAATTGGTTATATCTCATTTCTATTTGGAACAGTCTCCTTAGGCTGTGATTTTGGGAATTGTTTCAAATGGATAGAAATGTTGGAAAAGGTATGATGGGACAGAAGAACTATGAACAAGGTCGCTATAGCTCTGTAGAAACCAGAAATGAGGTTATTGGTTCTACAAATCAGAGATTTTTCCAGGATCCATCAAGTTCTATTAATACGAACATAAGACCACCTGATTTCGCTGTACCTGTTGGAGCTAGGCCCGTACTGAATTATTCTATTCAGACTGGTGAGGAGTTTGCTCTAGAATTCATGCGGGAAAGGGTTAACCCTAAGCAGCATCTCGTTCCGCATGCTTCTGGTGGGACTACTGGTGCAACTTCTTATATGGACCTGAAGGACATACTTGGAATATCTCAGACAGGTTCTGAAACCGGATCAGATATCTCCATGATTGCCTCAATAGAAAAAGGTCGAGATCAAAATCATGAGAGGACTAGGACTTCAGTAAATGATGAGAAATCCTACCACCAAGTTGCACAATCTGTGACCAGAACCTCATCAAGAAATAACAACATCCGCGGGTTTCAAAGCCATGTATCTTCTAGGTCTAGTACATCAGGAAAGCTAAGGTGTCTCTGCAGTTTTGGTGGTAGAATTATGCCTCGTCCTAGTGATGGGAAACTTAGATATGTTGGAGGTGATACGCATCTTATTCGAGTCAGCAAGGATGTTTCTTATGAGGAGCTAATGCAAAAGATGTTGACGATATATAATCAAGCTCGTACCATAAAATACCAGCTTCCTGGTGAGGATCTTGATGCATTGGTGTCAGTTTCTTGTGATGAGGACGTGCAGAATATGATAGAGGAATGTAATGGTCTAGAAGGTGATGGATCACAGAAACTACGGATTTTTCTCTTGTCTAACAGTGACTTGGATGATGCTCAAGCTGGTCTTGAGAATGTTGAAGGAGATTCAGAGATGCAGTATGTTGTTGCTGTCAATGGCATGGACTTCGGGTCTAGAAGAAACTCAGTTGCTCTGGCGAGTGCTTCAGGAAATAATCTGGATGAGTTTCTTAGCTTAACAATTGCTCGGGAGAATGGTCGAGTTGCTGCTGATGCTTCTCATTCATTGGGTGGTGTGCCTCTAGCTAGTCAATCTGCTCATGTGATGGCGTCAAGTTCATTGCATGCCTTTGACTCCAACCAACAAGGGTACCATGGTCAAAGTATTCATCATGGCGGTGCTGAATGGAGACCTTTACCCACTTCCATGCCTGTTGACAACTTCCAAAATTTAGATGCCAAAAGCACTGTTTTGCCCCAGTACGATCATGATTCTCGTCCACCCAACTCCTCACAACTCACAGATAACTTTGTTGTTGGTACAAGCCGTGGTTACCTGAATGGAGAAGGAGGTTCTACTCACGAGCAGCCATATAGAAGTTCAAATATGAACGGCCAAGAAGCACCAGCGGCGGTGGTAAAAATGAAAAGAGACACCTCTTTCAAGAAGAAAGTTGAACTTGGTAAAGATCAATCTCTGGAAAAGGAAGTGCTTAAGGAGGCAAAGATGAAAAGAGAAAGCTCTGCACAGAAATTGAATGATCCCGAGAAAATGCATTCTGTGGAAAGCGAAAAAGTTGTTTCCTCGAATCTACTTGTCAAATCTGCTCCAAATCATGTTTCCCGAGTTGAAGCGTCTAATTCTGCTGCTACAGTAGTGTCTGGAAGTTCTGACATGCCATCTAAAATTAATGAGAAGAGTCAGGAACAAGTGCAAGGCGCATTGTCTCTTGGAGCTGTTCAAGAAGAAAAACTCGATGGATCAAGTGAAGATGGCCATATTTCTGCATCTGGTAGAACTTCCAACGCTGACTATGGTGACTCTGAGGCATACCCATATGACCTTAGCTATGACCCACCTTCAATGCCTCCACGAGTTTTTCGTTCTGAACGTTTGCCCAGGGAACAGGCTGGCCTAAATCGCTTGTCCAAATCTGATGATTCTTCACAGTTCATAATGACCCATGCACACTCTGAAGGCAGACAGCAGATTCTGGAATCAGTTGATAAATTACATGATGGAAATGTGAGTCCCCAGACTGAGAGATTTACACCTTCTGGACCAAATCGGTCTGCTAATCAACCTGCTATCGAAGAGAAACAGATTGAGCTTCAGCAGTCTGTAGAGTTGGGTGACAATACCAAGGGAGTTAATTCAAAAGTTGGTGACGATGTTTCTGAAGCAAATCTTGAGAAGCGCGAACTGAAAGCAGCAACTTATGCCGATAAAGTAAAATCTGGACCAAATAATGCTAGCACTAGCAATAATGTTCGCGATGAATCTGCTTCCAAGCCAAACGAGCTTCGCCGGGGTGATGCAGCTGCAAGTAGAACAGAGGAAAATAAAGTTATGGGGAAAATACAGCCGCTAGCTGAGAGCGAGCCTCAAGTTGGAGCAGTGGCCACAGGGAAGCCAGCTGTTACCACTGGCTCTCCTGATCACGGAGACATTCTTATTGACATTAATGACCACTTTCCCCGAGAGTTCCTCTCTGATATTTTCTCCAGAGCTAAAATATTGGGTGATGCATCAGTGTCTGCTCCACTGCGCGCCGATGGAACTGGTTTGAGTTTGAATATGGAGAACCATGAACCAAAGCACTGGTCCTTTTTTCAAAAGTTAGCCCAAGATGATTTTGTCAGAAAAGATGTGTCTCTGATAGACCAGGATCATCTTAGTCTCTCTTCCACTCGTGCAAATGGTGAGGATGGAGCATCTATGGATTATGGTTATCCTCCTTTTAATGATAGTGCTATGATAGACCATATGGACTCCCGGATGAATATTGAAGCTGATATGCAGCATCTATCACGGGACAATGTTGGACCATCCACCATGAATGTGCCTTCAGAATACGATCCTTCTCAAACCACTGGCATCCAAAGCATGCAGTATGATGGTGCAATGAATTCGAAAGTACCCGAATCGGATTATCAGGTGTTCTTTTTTGGTTGTTGACACTTCTAGCTGCATAATTCTGCTTCAGGTTATATTCTTATTTTTTAACTCGTACAAATGTGATTGAAAAAACCCTTTCATTTAACATGAAGGATGAGAACCAAGAAGTTCAGAATACTGGTTTTCCACTCATTGATCTCTCTATGGGAGATTTTGATCCAAGCTCATTGCAGGTATTGTGGACTTAAACCCTCATAAATATCAATACATCTGGCATATCTTGAAGTATGTATTCTATATGATGGTTGGGTGAATGAGTGATGCAGGCTACCTAAGGTAGCATCCCTAGGTCGCTGCCAATAACATTCCTTCATAGAAAATGTATGGGATAAATTCAAGTCTGGTTTTCTGCCTGAAAATCCATATAATGACAATAGTTAGACGTGAACCCTGAGAAGGATTATTGATTTTTTCGTTGACCTTTTTTTATTAAAAAAAAAAACTCTGTTAGAGCTCTAGATATCTTTAATTCTTGATTTTTATCTGCTACTTCATTGCTTTGCTTGGAGAGGACAAGGCTTTTGGTTCATATGTGTGGCTTCCTCTTTCCTGTATCTTGAATTTATGCATCTGATGGAGATATGGAGAGATTGTTTACAACTTGTTGCTTTACTTGGAGATGAGGGGGCATTTTGTTCATATGCATGGCTTGCTCTCCTGGATCTTCAGTTTATACGTCTGATGTAGATATTGAGATTGTTCTTATGTTTACGAATCAAGAATACATTAAAATGGGCCGAATTTTTATTAGGTGATTTGCATGTTTAAACTAGCTAGACAAATTAGAAATCGTTTTATTTAGGTATGTAATAAGTACACGCAGCTGTGCTTTGAGTCAGTTTTTTAGTTAATCTGTTTTATTTGCCTCGCAGATTATCAAGAATGAAGATCTTGAGGAGTTAAGGGAATTGGGTTCTGGAACATTTGGAACTGTTTATCATGGAAAATGGAGAGGAACTGATGTTGCCATAAAGAGAATAAAGAAAAGCTGTTTCACAGGTCGCTCATCCGAGCAGGAGAGATTGGTGAGCGTCTTTGGAGTTGTATAATTATATCTGCAACAATAAAATTAACCAGTTCCTGGTTCATCAGCTTGAATCCAAATATGTAGATTTAGACCTAATAGAAGCAAAGTTGTTTGAGCGTGTTTCCCCTTGCTTTGTTATTCTTCAACTGTAACTTTGTGCTGCTCTGCTTGCTATTTTTGTTGTTCCATGAAATTTGTGTACGGCTTCCTCCATCTTTACAGACTCACACAATCGTCCAAAATACATCTTGAACACTTTCAACTTTATAGCAGTACAGAAAGCGAATTTCATCACAGTTCAGACATCTAGTCCTGTTTTAATCAAATCTAAATCAGTGGAAGCTTATCAGTTCATATATTTGTCATGCTTTGAGGTTTCTTTATACATGCTTTTTGACAATGGAACCCTTTATCTATTTCCAGACTCTAGAGTTTTGGCGTGAAGCTGAAATTCTTTCAAAGCTTCATCATCCAAATGTGGTGGCATTTTATGGTGTTGTGCAAGATGGGCCAGGGGGAACTCTTGCCACAGTAACAGAGTTCATGGTGAATGGGTCTCTGAGACATGTTTTGCTTTGCAAGGACAGGTGTTATTTCAAACCTTTTTAACCCTTCCTATTATTTTGTTTTATATATTCCTCTGTATCCCTTGACAAAACTTCGTACTTTCGGCCTATCCTGATTTACTAGACACCTAGATCGTCGCAAGAAGCTCATAATTGCAATGGATGCTGCATTCGGAATGGAATATCTGCATTCAAAGAATATTGTACATTTTGATTTGAAATGTGACAACTTGCTTGTCAACTTAAAAGATCCTTCTCGACCTATCTGTAAGGTGTGTACAAGTATATAATCACTTTCGTTTTTATTCTTTGCAATAAAGAGTCTGATGACTTATCACTATCTGATGTATTAGTATATCCAAGAGCATCTTTTTTCGACTTCCTTTAATTGATTATCCATGTTATGTTAAGAGTGCCTTTAAGCTATAAATTGTCTTTGCCATTCACTTTGGTATTCACTCATCGTGTTCATTATTAACAAGTTTCTATTGGTGGAAAATTTATCTCACGAAGAAACGGACAATTTGATGTTTTGTAGGATCAAGCAAAACTAATAAAAGTCCTGTCAATTTTATTATAGGTTGGTGATTTTGGACTTTCAAAAATAAAGAGAAATACGTTGGTCACTGGTGGAGTTAGGGGAACACTTCCATGGATGGCCCCAGAGCTATTGAATGGTAGCAGTAACAAGGTTTCTGAGAAGGTAAGATTTCAGATACTAATCTTAAGGTTGACATATCCAAGATTGATATGAAATATAGCCTATCTCAGGCATCTTTGTCTCTTTCTGTGGCATGGGGATGGGGAGAGCATATTCTTGCTGATCAGCTTGAATTTCTATTATTAATTTTTCAAGCTAACCCCCTTTTAATTTGTGATGGGTACGAAGTCTGTTGATGCTTCTCCCTCTATCTTTCTTTGGCAATCAAGTCGATAAGGACCTTAACTTCCCAGATACAAGAGATCTGAGAAAGTAAATCAGAAACACATTCCTCTTCTAAGTGACATTTTGAGACTTTGCAGGTGGATGTTTTCTCCTTTGGGATTGTGCTCTGGGAAATTCTTACTGGCGAGGAACCTTATGCTAATATGCATTATGGAGCTATCATAGGTTTGCTTTGCTCGGTCCTTATCTTACCTTTGTTTCTTGCTTTAAAGTACTGGCATTTCTTTTATTACTTTCTTGTCATGAAATAAAAATTACTCGTTATATCCTTCCTTTCCTACAAACCTACAAGTTGCTGCCTTAAAAATGAAACGAATGAATGAGGAGCTGTCAAGAGGTCATTAACAGTAGAAAAGCAGCAATAACCAACTTTTTAACTGGTACAAAGAAAAATATAGAACGTCATAGAATTGTATTACAGCAAGTTAGGTATGGTTTATTTCATCTCCTAATGACGCAATGATCACTTTTAAAATTTGTTCAGAAAAGTTTGGTCTCACCAAGGACCAAGATACTAAATGCTGTTGATACACTCACGAGTTAGACTGATGCTGATACTCTCCCTGAAAGACACACCATAAAAGCAATAAGTGAAGATATATAGAAGCATAGCATAAGTTCATTAGTTGCTGTTTCCTTCTCAAAAAGTTCATTACTTCCTGTTTCTACTTATTTCGAGTTCCACCAATCATCTTCTTTGGATGCCATGTGAAGTGTGGTTGAACATACAGTGAAGTGTTTTCTGTGGGACATTCATCCATATATTTCCAAAGGTGTTACCCTATTGGTCCGCTGATGCTTCATTAGGATGCAGAGGAATGGTCATAAAAGCCTTCATGTTTTCTGTTAACAGAGCTAAGAACCAGAGTTGAAATTTGGAAATTCATGCACTCTTGCATCATGTGTTACATGCAGGTGGTATAGTCAACAACACCTTGAGACCACTTGTGCCAAGCTTCTGCGACACTGAGTGGAGAATTCTTATGGAACAGTGCTGGGCTCCAGATCCTGCTGTTCGGCCATCTTTCACTGAAATTGCCCGTCGCTTACGTGCTATGACCGCAGCATGCCCTACAAGACCACAAGCTCATCCACCTCAGAACCAACAGTCCAAGTAATGGCATAGGCAATTTTTCTTTATTTCTGCCTCGATATTCTATAAGCAGCTTCTATAAGGATACTGAATATATCTGTATCATATTTAGTGGGGAGAATGGCCTCCTTCTCGGTGTGAAAGAACATTGTCGAAAAACTAATGATCGACAGAGTATATATATTATTCCCGGGAAACATGATAAAATCATGATATATTGTAATTTGTAAAGCATCATTTGTATCTAAAAGTTGGAACTTTGGCCTTTGAAAGACTTGGTTATATTGGTTGGTGAGATGAAGAGTTTCTTTTTCCATTTTTGTAAGCAAGCAAAGATGTTTTACTCACCCATTATTTAGGTATTTGCTTTATTTGATACTAAGGAGAAAAATTCTCTTCTTTAGTTTGAGGAAAAGGAATAACAGAGCTGGAAAAATGTAGATATCTCCAGTGTTGACAAATTTTATCCCAGAACG
Source organism: Nicotiana obtusifolia (assembly GCA_002018475.1). Taxonomy (NCBI): domain Eukaryota; kingdom Viridiplantae; phylum Streptophyta; class Magnoliopsida; order Solanales; family Solanaceae; genus Nicotiana; species Nicotiana obtusifolia. Next base: position 22,903 of record MCJB01001630.1, read on the forward strand.
AGGTTAAATTTCATACATCTCATTTTCTTTTTTAATCTAGCAAGCTTCTCATACTCTTCCTTCAGAATCCAGATTCCGGAGTTAGGTCAATTCATCCACATCTTTATGATCACCTAACTATTACAACCAGATTGAATGTACAAAACTCAAACTTGGAAAACATATTTACAAACATTACAGGCTTGAATTACAAGCGATTTTTTGATTAAATTACATTGCTTGGGGAGACTGAAAAATAGACATAACTAACCTAAAAGATCTCGAGACTGTCACTGTGTCCAATGTTAGAACACGCATATACACGTTACAATATTGATTCAAATTCCAGGAATGACTTGAGTAAACTTCAGCTTGAATATCATGCATTTGTTGTGTTACGTGGCGCCTTCCTGATGTTCTTTGGAAGGGCGACGTAAGGCTAGGCAATCGATGTCAGTACGATTGTCGTCCGCCAACTGAGGTCCCCTCCGCACGCTAGACTAGATTGTCAGTGCCGTGCGGGAAAACCAATATCGTAGACAACGAGAGAATTGAGAGCAGCGGAAGCTTTTGATGAACTTTTGATGATTGTATTGAAAATGCTGAAAGCTATTACAAAGCTAATGCGGTGTCGAGGGGGTGAGATACCAGTACAGAGAGTTGAATGCTTGCTGAAAATGTTTGAATGCTGATACCCCCCTAATAATGCTTAAAATAAATAAACCAAAATTACAAGAGTAGACCTAAATGAGCTCGAGGAGCACAATGAATATAAAACAAGTAAACCTATTCTATATTTACAATGAAAGGAACTTAGTCTTCTATGATGTAGAATAACTAAGTCCAATGGCAGCAACTTTGTCTTGAGGATTAGGGTCTGCGCGCGCGTTGCTGTCTGCACGCGGGCTTGGCTGTGCGCGCGACATCGCTTGTCTGTGCGGCATCGTCTGCGCGCGCAACATTGTTGACACTCCCAAGTCGCTGGGCGCCGGCAAGGAGTGTTGGTGGGGTGACAGAGGCACTTGCGCACTTGTCACTTGGCGCGGCCAAGACCACAGGGCCGACCGTGGCGCTAGGCTTTGAGAGGCTTGCTAGGACGCCACGGGGCGCGTCCAAGGGGTCATGGGGCGAGGCTGGAAAGCCGCCCATGACATTCTCCCCCACCTGAGTTGGCGCCGTCCCCGGAGCCTTGTTTGCCTGAAGATGATGATGATGTTGGGAGCGTCTGTTGGCTGGGAGGTCTGTTCCCCTCTGTTTTGTGGAGTGCTGATGAGGGTCTGCCTGACGCTCCATGTATTTGCGGAATGATTTGAGGCGACTGACATGGAACACTGGATGGATTTTCCACCAGGATGGAATGTTGACCTGGTAGGTAGCTTTCCCAAGGCGTTTTTCAATGGACATGGGTCCGATATATGGCCGCAATAGACGAGGGTCTTTGGCCTTGCCTATGAATAAGC
>MCJB01001631.1:3801-14599 GCA_002018475.1 Nicotiana obtusifolia
GGGGGGGGGGGGTGAATAGCGTTTTAAGAAACAATTACAAATTTTCGCAATATAGATATGGAATTAAGAATGTAAGTGCGAAAATAAGATTGCGAGAATTAAATTGCGGAATGTAAATAGAAAGCGTACACCCGATGTATAGTGGTTCACTACAACTTGTAGCTAGTCCACTCCTCAAGATCACACTTGAGTATTTCACTATCTCTGTCAAGCTTACGGGTGCTCAACAAACCGTTACAACACAAAGACTTGATCACACAAGCTTTGCAAAACAACCACGAACACTTGAATCCCACAAGCTTCGTGAAACAAGGAAGACACTCTTCCTAACAACAAGGGACAACTTCCCTTAAGTGTATGACAACACAAGTTTCACTCGAATTACAACTCTCTCAAGAGTAGATGAAGTGAAGAAAATACAAGCTCAAGAACACAACTTATGACTTCAAGAAATGGCTCAAAAATTAGCTCAATAGAGTATGAAAACTTGAAGCAATTTATTTTATCAAATTGGATAATGTGTTGTGTTCAAATGAGGTTTAAGAGGGTCTATTTATAACCCCAAAACCTCATATGTCCGTTGGGAATAGTGGGCTAGGCTCCCATTTAATTAAACAAGAGTTTAGGGACAAAAAGTCTTCTGCCCGTTCGTTGCCAACAATCGATTGTTAACTTTATACAATTGATTATTAGCAAAAACTAGCCGTTGACAATCGATTGTTTAAGTCTCTGGAACCCTGACAATCGATTGTCACACTTTGACAATCGATTGTTGGAGCTCACTGGAATTGCAACAATCGATTGTCAAGCACTGACAATCGATTGTTGGCCAGTGCTATGTACAATACATTGTCTACACAAGACAATCGATTGTTGGTCTGGTTCAAACATCGATTTGATTATTAAATGTATAAATACATATTTTAAAAATGTTTCAATGGTTATTTTGAAAACGTTTTTAGACTTTGAGCCAAGTTCTTAAAAACGAGAGTTGATTCAAGATAACATCATTAAAACTCAAAATAATATTACGACTAAAGACGACGTCTTCGGTCTTCAATCTTTTTGCTTTATCAACTTGTTCCATTTATTGATTTGCATATCTAGCATCTTGAGAGCTTGACTTGTAATCACAACAAGGTCCATAGCAATCTCGTCATCTCATCAATAATGGTTTGTTGATTATCAAAACCTACAATAAGACGCAAAGTCATTAGTTAAGGTTTCATCAATATGAATGTGTTTCCAACAATGCTAAACTTGAAACCTTTAGACATTAGGGTCTGTCTCCATACCTCCAACTTCTCGTTAAAATTGTCTCTCGTCTTGTCATTTAGTATAATGTCATATGCAAATAGCATGCACCATGGAACCTCTCTTCAAAATGTGGCGCGCCACTGTATTCATTATCAAGACAAATAAAAACAAGCTAAGTGCAGATTCCTAGTGTAACCCCATCATAACCAAAAAATGATACGAATGTCCTCCCACTATACTCACTCGAGTCTTAATTCCATCATACATGTCTTTAATCATTCTAATGTACACTACAGGGACACCCTTAACCTCTAAGCATCTCCATAGAATCTCCATTGGGACTTTATCATATGCTTTTTATAAGTTAATAAACACCATATGCAAATCCTTCTTCCTTTCCTTGCATGTTACACCAATCTCCTGATAAGGTGGAGGGCTTCCATAGTTGAAGGAACTGGCATGAATCCGAACTGGTTCTCGAAAATAGACACAGTCCACCTTACCCTCATTTTTACCACCCTCTCCCAAACTATCATGGTATGACTGATGCCCCTACAGTTATTGTTAATTTTGAATATCACGTTTTCTCTTGTACAACGACATCATCGTGCTCTGCCTTTATTCGTTAGGCATCTTCCTCATCCTAAAAATAACGTTAAATAACCCAACGAGCCACTCTAAGCCTGCCCTACGAACGTGCTTCCAAAATTCCACTGGATCTCATCCGGACCAATTGCTCTATTACTACTCATCTTACGCATAGCCCCCTCGACTTCATCAATTTTAATACGCCTACAATATGCAAAATCACGACGGCTCTCGAGTGCTCCAAATCACCCAGTACAATGTGCTTCCCCCTCTTCATTCAAGAATTTATGGAAGTATGTATGCCCCCCTGTCTTTGACTTGTGCCTCCTCCATAAGAATTCTGCCTTCCTCGTCTTTGATGCACCCCTAACAAACGACTAAATGCAGTGTTCTTAGCCTCTGTGACTGCCAACTTCACCTCCTTCTTGGCCTTCATGTACCACTCTTTGCTCTTTCTCTTCTCCTCCTCATATACGCTCTCTACTAGATTTAAATGCACCGCTTTATTTTCTTCTATTTTTTCTTAAACCTCTCCATTCCACCACCAGTCTCCTTAGTGGCCTCCAGAGTAACCCTTCAAAACCCCTCGCAAAACTCTCGTCGCTTTCCTAATGCAGTTTGCTGTCATAGTTCACATACTACTAGTCTTCCCACTGCTCTTCGAGGCCCCCATAGCCAACAACTTCTCCCCCAACTACCGAGCTTTGTCTTTATTCAAGACTCCTCACTAGATCTTAGATAGAACCCACCTAGACCCTCTTCCTCCTCTTCCTTATGATCTTTAAGTCCATCACTAAGAGCCTATGTTGGATCTTGAGATTCTCTTTCGGGATAACCTTGCGGTCCGTGCATAGACCTCTACCACTCTTCTTGACGAGTAGATAGTAAATTTGGGTCTTCGCCTCTGTACTTTGGAAGGTGACCAAATGTTCCTCCCTCTTCTGGAAACTCAAGTTCACTACACCAAATCAAAGTCTTTAGCAAAGTCCAATAGTGAAGTACCTCCTCTGTTTCTAACCCCAAAGGCGAAGCCACCATGCACCTTGTCATAACCCCCCAACAGTCGTCCTGGTGTGTCAATTAAATCACCTACTATGAATATCTTCTCTGAGGAAAAAATACCATGCATAACCTCGTCCAAAACCGTCCAGAAGCGCCTTTTAACCTCCTCATCCAAGACCACTTGTGGTGCATAAGCGCTAATGACATTTAGGGTCCAACAACTAACTTAACAGCCATCAACCTATCGTTCACCCACTTAACCGCTACCACTAACTCTTTAAGAACCATGTCCACCAGAATACCTACTCTTTTTTACCCCTCACGCCTCCTGAGTACCATTATTTAAACACGTCCGCCTCCCGAGCCTTGTTTCCCACCCACCTTGTCTCCTGCAAACAAGATATATTGAACTTTCTCTTCTGATGAATCTTCTCGAGCTCCATAGACTTCCCCGTCAATGTCCCTATGTTCCAAGACCCAAATTATAGCTTAGAGTCTCCCTTGCTTCTTCCCTTATCACCCTCACCGTGTGGCCTCGCCCCTACCCACCTCCCCGCCCCTCTCACTTCCCGAGGACATGACCTCAATCTACCATCATAGAAAACAACCACTATAACCTATAGTATACTCACTCTAATATATCCCTACTACTAAACAAGCAAAGGAACACAAAGTGAAACTGCAAGACCCTAAATATAAGAAAAAGAAACTCACTAGTAATAAGCCAAAACTAGCACAAAAGAAATTAACAGACCAGGGAGGAAGGAAGGGGTTGACAAGTGAATGGGAGGTACCAACTCCCAAAATTAGAACCTGGAATCTAGCCGATGGGTATGGGAGATTGTTGTGGCTCCTGATGCGTAAGCCATGAACTTCCCACTCTACGACGCCTACGTGTGCGCCACACGTTCATCTCCAAAACCCGCTGCTAAGTACCTGAAAAAGAAAAAGAATCCAAAATGGGACCAAAAGCACAAAGGCCGCTGACTCTCTACCTTTGGACCAGTCAGATGTTACCGTCGAGGATAGCAAGGGAAGCACATGGGGAAAGAGGGGGTAGATACAAGGCACCAGAAGGGGAAGAAGAGAAGAGGGGAGGGAGGAGAGAGATGGACGTCGGCAGTCATCGGCAGTGATTACTGTTACTATTGTTAGATAGGTCGGAGAGGGAGAGGTAGAGATGGGAGAAGAAAAAGGATGAGAGAGAAGCAGGGGAAAGAGTGAGATGGGAGAGAGGAGAGAGGGGAGCGGGTTGCCGGCCAGATGCACTCGCCGACGTGGATTGTTACAGTTAGGGTTAGGAAGGGGGAGAGAGAAAAGTAGAAGGAAGGGGAGGGGAGAGAAGCGAGAGGTCAAGCGGTGCCTACCTGGTCGCCGCTGGTGAGTCACCGGTTGCGGCAAGTGATCGTTGATGAGCGCTAAATTCAGTTAGTCGAAGAGAAATAGAGCCAGAGGGAGTTGATTCAGAGCTTCATTTATACATTCTTAAAAAGTGCTTTTCAAAAAGTACTTTTTGTGAGAAGCAATTTGCGTTTGATTAATCCATATATCTATTTATTTTTCTATATCATTATAAAAGCACGAATAATTTATGCTAAATGTTGAACGACTAAAATATCCTCAAAATATTGATCGACTTTTATAATCTTAAATATTTTTATAAATTTGAGAATATAATTGTTTAGTCACCTAAGGCTGGAATTCTTTTCCTATTTAAACTACACATAAGGCAAACGTAAAAATTGCCTTTTTTTCGGATATTAGGACTTATACAACTTTAAGGTTTAGGAGTATTTCTTATTTCGAGCACTTTCTATTCCTTTAGTTAGAGTTCTTTATTATTGCTTTCTATCATGATTTTTGCATGTATGACGTTATTTTCAAAACCTTTGTATACCGTCCTTGTACCATTACATAAGTCATTTGATGGATCTAAGTTTCTCAGTAACATGATGGGTGTATTTTCTTTTTCTAAAATCGACATGCATACAATGGAAGATTAATTTTAAATTAATAAGAATATCTTCAACTCTCTGGTTAAAAACAGCTAGCAATTTGAAAAAAAAAAGTAATGCATCATGAAGCCTCAAGGTAAACCAAAATAACGTAAAAGAAAACTAAAGAGATTTAGCTGTCAAAACAAATGAAAAAAAATTTACTAAGTATATGTTTTGACTTGTTGGCTTTTAAAGACTTACGAATTATGGCTGAGCGGAAGAGGAAGAAGGCATATAATGAAATTTATACAAATTAAAATATACAATTGTTCCTAATTGAACAAGAACTCTTTAAGCATTTAGATAGTTAGAACCTAACACATTACAAATTAGATATAATAGTTGTGGAAGAATTTTTGTGTTTGTTATATGCACAATAACCTAAACTTGACAATAAACATGTATGGTTAAAACAAAGATATATTAATTTATATGGCGGAGACAAAGATATGCGTAATATTAATTTCAAACATTTAAAGAGGAAAAAGACAATGTGAACCAAGAACAATGAAACTTTTCAAATGTGTTTCCTTCCTTAGAACCCCTCTGGTCTCCTGAACTCTTTAAAAGAGTCCAAGATTCAGAGATAAAGGCAAGTATCTCACGTATTGATTGATCTAATCTGTTAGAGATTCACTTGATTTTGAAATAGTTTTTTGGTATTGCAAAATACTTTTGACACTAAGATAAAATAACACTCAACCACCAGAGGTTATGGTGTAATAGTAATTATCTGTTCATCCATAATCTGAACTTTAAGGGCTGAGCGTTGGAAAATTATTTTTAATGTAAAAGCGTTGCTATTTATATTATTTTTCTTTCTGAGAGTATCAGGAAGTTCAGAGTTGATTCGGATAGAAATTTTAAATTCGAAAGTTTCAAGTTGAAAGAGTTGACTAAGGTTTTACTTTTGAGTAAACGATCTCAAAATCGAGATTTGAAGGTTCCCGTATGATGATTTCGGACTTGGGCTTGTGTTCGTGTTGAGTATTAGGTGATCCCAGAGCATTTCAGCACTTATTATGGAAATTTGGCATTTTGAAAGTTTTAGAATTTCATAAGTTTGGTTTGAAGTGTATTTTAATGTTATCGATGTCCGTTTGAGGTTCCGAGCCCTGGATAGGTTCGTATTGTTATTTATGACTTGTGCGTAAAGTTTAGTGTCTTTCCGGAATGTTTAAGTATGAATCGGACGCATTCGTCGAAGTTTGAACGTCTGAAAGTTGAAAGAACCTTGTGAGGTAATTCTCTTGTCTAACCTTGTGAGGGGGAGACAACCCTCTAGGTGATGTAATTGTTGTGTGCTACTAGTTGTGGGTGCTACGTAGGCACGAGGTGACGAGAGTCCGTACGTAGCTAAAGCATATTTATGTTCAGGTAGACTTAGGACTTTATCATGTAATATTTGAATTGTTTGGACTCATTTACTAGCTTAATTAATTGAAATTACAATTGAATTGATTTAAAAACATATATATATATTAGGCAGAGCTTTATCACCTTGAGGTATTGACAAGATATTTGATAAACGTGAAGGGGTGTATTCACTACTACACACCTGTATCTGTGTTGTAAGCATGTGACTCGTAACTTGATAAGTTTCTTCCTTTCTTGTGGAGCGGGCTGAAAGCCTCGGCATAAAATAGATTCATCTATGATTCGTGCCGCTCGATCCTTGGCAATGTACACATTATTCTGGATCGGGCTGTACAACCTCGGTATAATCGTGCGTTATATCGCTAGCAGTCCGAATATTCACGAGATTATCCTTCCACTGATGCCTGGTATTTCATATGGTATTCCTTACTCATTTGATATTGGCACTTGATATTTTCCGAGCTGTTGGGATAGAATACGAGATTGAGAAATTTATATCATTAAAAGAAATTTTGAAAGATTATGTTGGTTACCGTTTTATCCCACTATTACCGTTATGGGTCATATATTTAGGATTTAGCATACTGCTTTATTGGACCTCTAGTAAGTGTCGATTTCAGCCCCGTGTCACTACTTCTCCCGGATTGGACTAGATACTTACAGGGTACCCGTTGATTTACGTACTCATGCTACATTTCTGCACTAGATGTGCAGGATCTGATAGGTTCATTTGATGGACATCTGGGCGCGTAGGCGCAGCTGCTGAGGAGATTTTATGGTGAGCTGCATTCCAGGCTACATATCGCAGCTCACAGAGTCCCCGTCGTACTATTCACTTTATCCTATCTTATTTACATTCCAGAGAGATGTTGTATTATTGTTGTACTCCTTAGTAAATGCTCATGCACTTGTGGTACCGGGTTCTGGGGATATTCTAGTTGATGCTTATGGGTTTGCATATTATTATCACATTTTATTTTATGCAATACTAATTATGTATGTACCCATGAATTTTAAAGGTGTAAATTTCCTTACTTAATAAAAGTTTATGGTTTTGAAAGTAATAAAATGAACAATTTACATGATTGTTCATTGTTGGCTTGCCTAACGGCGACGTTGGGCGCCATCACGGCCTATAGTGGGTATTGGATTGTGACAGCTTTACCCCTACCTCGAGGAGTAGAGGGACTATTTCCTTTAGACCCTCCGCTCAAGAAGACGGAAAGAGACAATAGATAAGTAGCAGCAACAAAAAGCAGAAAAATAATAACAGCATCGTAAAAGTCTGAAAATAGATGGAAAAACATTAACAATAACCAGTTCATATTCCTTTCTGCGTATACTTATGGTTAATATAGGAATTCCATTCATTTGCACAAGTACTTATTTTCAAATGAAGTATTTACTTTTCTCAAATATTCTTTAGATTGAATTAATACGTCCTAATCTGTTTCAAATGAACAACTATAACATTTCTTAATATTATAAGTTTTTATGCATTTGACATATGCATTCTAAACTTTCATTTGTTTGTATTTGGTTGTAATCTTCTGTTATTAGAAAAGAAATACTTCATAAATTTACTCAAATTTCCATAGACTGCACAGCGCAGATAACGGGGCATTTGCTGCTTATATACTCGTTTTTGGGGCCACTATTTATTTATATTCGTATTGGACAAAACTTTATAAAGTGTACTCGCTCGAATCTGAATCAGTTCAATCTCTTCGGTGCAACTTTAGAAATCAAATCTAGAGTTCTCCTATCTTTCAACTTTAACTTCAGAATTTCAAATCTTAAGTAGTTCAAGTTTTTCAATACAACCTCAGATTCAAGTTCTTCTATATTTCAATTGCAACTTCAGAAATTCGAATCTTAAGTAGCAATATAACTTCATATTCACATCAGATTCAAAATCTAATGTTCGAAAACATAAACTTGTTTATCGAATTTCAACAATCCAACATACGATTCAATAACCAAATCTACTCCAAATTGAGCTCAAATTTGAAACATAACTTTCAAATATCATAAGTAATAATAGGTGGCCCAAAATTGGCGCTACATGAAAATTTTACGTGGATAACTTTACTAGTGATATAATAAAATAATTTACAAGTAAAAACATTATTCAAATATTTTATTTAAACAATGAACAACTACGATGATTATTTTAAGAAAAAAATATAACAAGTATATATGGGTACACGTCTGACAAGCGATATTTGAACACACCAACTTATTTCATGCACGAGCATATATACTTGTGGATGAGATTCTGTAACGACCGACTTGTCGTTTTAAGAATTTATGCCTCGTTCAGCGACTTAAGATCTCGAGCAGCTTTGTAATGCGTATTATGACTTGTATGTATCGTTGAGTTTGGTTTTCAGACGATTCGGGATCAAATTGAAAGAACAATTCTTATTTTAGAAGCTAAAATAAAAAGAATTGATCGAAGTTTGACTTTTGAGCACACAACTCCGGAATGGAAATTTGCTGATGTCAGTAGCTTCGTATGGTGATTTCGGACTTAGGCATATGTCCGGATTTGGATTTGGAAGTCCGTAGGATAATTCGACGCATTTTGGCAAAAGTTGGAAAATGGAAGATTTTTAGAAAGATTGACCGAGGAGTTGACTTTTTGATATCGGGGTCGGAATCAGTTCTGAAAATTTTCATAGGTCCGTTATGTTATTTATGACTTGTGTGCAAAATTAAGGTCAATCGGACTCGATTTGATAGATTTCGGCATCGAATGTAGAAGTTGGAATTTGTTAGTTTCATTAGGCTTGAATTGGGGTATTATTCGTGTTTTTAGGCGTAGTTTGATGTGATTTGAGGCCTCGACTAAATCCATAATTTGTTTTAGTACTTGTTGGTATATTCGGACGGGGTCCCGAGTGTCTCGGGTGAGTTTCAGAGTGGCTTCGGACCATTTCTAGGCCATTTTTAACTGCTGTTTTTTTGGCTACAGCAGTGTGTATCGCAGAAATTTCTGCTGCACAGAGCTTAATTTGGAAGCTTATATCTCGTAATATGTAATGAATTTGGAGATGATCCAAAATCAAAAGTTGTACCCCTTTGAATCTAGTTTCTAGAAATGTAAACCATTCATTATTTGGACATTTGTACAGAAAGTTATGATCGATTAACTGAAGCCTGGTAATGCAGTTGTTTTGCCTGGCAGTGTGCATTGCAGAAATTTCTGCTTCACTGGGCTTATTTTGGGAGCTTATATCTCGCCATCAATAAGGAATTGGAAGATGAGAAAAACATGAACGTTGCAGCCTTAGTGTCTAGTTTCCAGAAAGTTAAATCATTCATCATTCGGACAGGGCAAAAATTGCTAATTTACTGGGGTTGAGGCAAATCGCTGCGATCTCTCCCCAGCTTTTGGCTGTGGGAGAGCCACTTCAAAGCAACAATGAAACAACCTATAATCTCAATCCACAACACCCAGTCACTGCGTAAAAACAAGAGAAGAAGGACTGCATCAAGCAGTCGTGATGAAATTCTCATATGGAAAACCAGAGTTACAAGAGATTAGAATGTTACTGATCAAGCTCTGTGGCTGGTACAATCCGAGAATGGAACTAACAATGAGGAGATTGGTAATGAGTCAGTTGAAAGTTAGCAGATGGAAACACCAACTCAGGTTCCTAAAAATGGTGGAAAGGTTGGATGCTGCTAAGGGAGAACATGCGACTAAAAGGGGTGAGAGGTGGAACGTGGTAACACACAGAAAATCACCTACAAAAAAAGGCTGTATCGTCAAAGCAGCAGAGCCCAGGTGTTTGACGAATTGTCTCCAGCATTGTGTCGAGCTCAAATATGTTTGAATCTCTGGAACTCGATAAGGCTGGACAGCGGGAGTTAGCAACTTTAAATGACATTGCGATGTCCACACAAGGTTTTCCATGCCCCAGCAGTAAAAACGAAGGTCAGAGTAGTGACATTTTGGCTAACGATTTGGGTGAACGACAGAATGCCTCAAAGAACAATTTGGTGGACGAGTTGCCTGGCAATCTGAGTTCCAATATTCCTACACTGCAATTTTCTAGTCCTCATGTTGAGAAAATTATGAAAGATGCGCAGGATGCTATGAGGATGCACAACTAATATGGTGAGACAACCTTTAGTCACTTTGAACACTTCCGTCTTTGATATACCTTCACAGTCGGAGCAGTCATTGGGTGAACATGAAGGTGAAACTGGGCAGTTAGTGCTGTCCACTGGTAACAATAATGATTGGCTAACAAAATGCAAAACTTGGGCTGATCAAGTTGAGCATGAGGAAGAGGAGGACTAGGGGGATGACGACGAGGGGGAGTCGACTGATTACACTGCTCTTGAGAGTGAAGAGGATTCAGTATTTTCACCTTCACTGCCAAAGACTGGTAATTACAGCAAGCTTAATCTGCAGCAACAGCTATTGTGCAGAAGCAGTCAAATGATCTCGACCAGCTGGGCAAGATCACCTAATACAGCTGGGCAGCAGCAGCAACCTATTCACACGACCATTCCAGTAATCCTGAATGCAGTCACATACACGAAAGAAGGGCAAGAACAGCAGC
>MCJB01001633.1:16258-26479 GCA_002018475.1 Nicotiana obtusifolia
TGTCCTTAAGGACAAGCAAATGGGGATCGTCATACTGACGCTCCCTGATGTGATCGTATAACGAAGACCGAGAAACCACGCAAGCCAATACTCGATTGGATTCCGAGATGTCTAATCTCACAAACCTATTGGCCAAGGTCTGGACATCGACTGCGAGAGGTCTCTCTCCAGCTGGAATGTATGCCAAACTCCCCATGCTCACTGCCTTTCGGCTCAAAGCATCGTCCACCACGTTGGCCTTTCCCGGATGGTATAGAATATTAATATCGTAATCCTTGAGCAATTCCAGCTCATGCTCCATCGGCCCAGGGTCCTCCTAGGCCAAGTGCATCTGCTAGAGCACCAGGGAGTTGTTATGATTGTGGCGAGATGGGTCACATGTGGAGGCAATGTCCTCATCGTGGTGCTAGATCGTCCCAACAGAGGGGTCAGCCCTCAACTTCTGCTCCAGTTACTTTACCACCCACCCATCCAGCTAAGAGTGGAGGTCAGGCAGCCAGAGGTCGCCCCAGAGGGGGAGGTCGAGCAGGCGGTGGCCAGGCTCGATTTTATGCTATCCCAGGCAGGATAGATGCCAGTGCTTCAGACGTAGTTATTACAGGTATTGTTTTAGTCTGCCACAAAGATGCCTCTGTATTATTGGATCCTGGTTCCACCTATTCATATGTGTCCTCATATTTTGCTCAATATTTGGGGAGGTGGCTTATGAGCTTGCTTTGTCACCGAGTCTGTCGAGTGTTCACCCAGTATTTCATGTTTCTATGCTCTGGAAGTATATTTGGGATCCGTCTCATATTTTGGACTCTAGCACGATTCAGTTGGATGATAATTTGACCTATGAGGTAGAGCCAGTGGCGATTTTGGATCGTCAGGTTCAGAAGTTGAGGTCCAAGGAGATAGCTTCAGTGAAAGTTCAATTGAGAGGTCGGTCCGTGGAGGAGGCTACCTGGGAAACCGAGCGGGAGATGCGTAGTAGATACCCTCACCTATTTGAGACTTCAGGTATGTTTCTTGACTCGTTCGAGGATGAACGTTTGTTTAAGTGGGGGAGAATGTGACGACCCAACTAGTCGTCTCGTGAGTTACCGCTCCGTTTTCCCCATTTTTGCTTTATTATGCTTCGTTATCCGTGTTTTATGTGATCGAGTTGAGTAGTTTGCGCTTGAATGGGTTTGGTAAGAAATGAGACACTTAGTCTTTTTTAAAAAGGTTTAAGTTGGAAAAGTCAATCGGATGTTGACTTATGAGTTAGAGGGCTCGGATGTGAGTTTCGATGGTTCAGTTAACTTTGGGAGGTGATGTATGACTTAGGAGTGTGATCGGAATTGGTTTTGGAGGTCCGGTGTAAAATTAGGCTTGAATTGGTGGAGTAGTATTTTGGCGATTTCCGGTTGTTAGGCGAGATTTTGATCTGAGGGTCGGAATGAAATTTCGAGAGTTGCTATAACTTCGTATGGTGATTTCAGACTTAGGCGTATGTCCGGATTTGAAATCGGAAGTCCGTAGGACAATTCAACGCATTTTGGCGAATGTTGGAAAATAGAAGATTTTTGGAAAGTTTGACCGAGGAGTTGACTTTTTGATATCGGGGTCGGAATCCAGTTCTGAAAATCTTCATAGGTCCGTTATGTCATTTATGACTTGTGTGCAAAATTTTAGGTCAATCGGACTCGATTTGATAGGTTTCGGCATCGAATGTAGAAGTTGAAATTTGTTAGTTTCATTAGGCTTGAATTGTGGTATGATTCGTGTATTTAGCGTTGTTTGATGTGATTTGAGGTCTCGACTAAGTCCTTATGGTGTTTTAAGATTTGTTGATATATTTGGTTGAAGCCCCGAGGGCCTCGAATGGATTTTGGATGGTTGATGGAGTTTAACTTGGGCATTTCAAGAATGTGTCAATGTCGTCTCTTCAAGAATAAGTGGTATCATATTATTCAAATAGTCTCCAAATTCACTTTTAATTGAAGCATTAGATCCGTATCTAAATTTCAGAGTCATAGCAAAAAGAATCGTCCAATTCGGACATCGTATGAGAATGTTATACCCATTTTGTGTGAGGGAAAAATTGCTAGCACCCAGAGATACTGGAACCGGCGCCACAGGCAGCGCCCGGCGCCACCTGTGGCGTCCAAGGCAGAAAAGTACTATATAAATGGGGCTTTTGGCCTTTTTGACAAAATAGAGTTGGGGGAGCTCGAATTGGGCGATTTTTAGAAGGTTTTCCACAAATTTGAAGGAGGTAAGTGTTCTTTATCATAAATCCTTCACAGATCATGATTCCATACTCCTTTACATCATAAATCCATGAATCTATGGAAGAAAAATCAAATTTTTTTTCCAAATCTTCCAAGAACGAAAATTTAAGATTTGAAAGCCAATCCGATGTCGGAATTTGATAATTTTGTATGGGTGAACTCGTGGGGAGATAAGGAACCTGTTGATATGAAAATTTTTGAGCTTCAAGAAGTGGGCCTGGGGCTCGGGTTTTGCTAATTTTGGGATTTTTTGGTATTTTCGGTTGTTTTCGCTTGGGCTTTGTTCACTTAACATATTGTGACGTAATTGTTCTGAATTTGGATAGATTCGACGCACGTGGAGGCCAATTCGAAGGGCAAAGGCGTTGTGGTCTAGAAATTTAGCCGGTTCGAGGTGAGTAGTGATTGTAAATGATGTCCTGACGGTTCGAAACCCCGGATTTGCACATCGTAGTGCTATATTTAAGTGAGGCACACGCTCGATGATGAGCGTGGGGTCGTTTACTACTGGGACTGTGACTTGGTCCTTCCCGATTGATGATTTTTACTACATATTTGATTGAAACCTATTTGATATCATCATGTTTTGGGCTGATTGCCATATTTGGGCTTCGTGCCAATTGTTTGAACCCTCCGGGGATTTTTATCACTATTTCCTCACAATTTGAACTTATTACTTGAACTCAGTCATGTTGTTTCCACTGTTGTACAACTCTGCCACTTTTTACTCAATTTTGAGATTTACACAATATGTTGAGGGAACAAAGCCCAAGCGAAAACAACTGAAAATACCAAGAAATTCCAAAATTAGCAAAACCCGAGCCCCGAGCCCACTTCTCGAAGTTCAAAAATTTTCACGTCAACGGGTTTCTTATCTCCCCACGAGTTCACCCATACAAAAATTATCAAATTCCGACATCGGATTGGCTTATAAATCTTAAATTTTCGTTCTTGGAAGATTTGGAAAAAAAAATCTGATTTTTCTTCCATAGATTCATGGATTTATGATGTAAATGAGTATGGAATCATGATCTATGAAGGATTTATGATAAAGAACACTTACCTCCTTCAAATTTGTGGAAAACCTTCTAAAATCGCCCAAACCGAGCTCTCCCAACTCTATTTTGTCAAAATGGTCAAAACCCCCGTTTTTATAGTACTTTTCTGCCTCGGGAGCCACAGGTGTCGCCGGGCGTTGCCTGTAGCGCTGGTTCCAGTATCTCTGGGTGCTGGCAATTTTTCCCTGACACAAAGTTGGGCATAACTTTCTCATACGATGTCCGAATTGGACGATTCTTTTTGCTATGACTCTGAAATTTCGATACGGACCTAATGCTTCAATTAAAACAGAATTTAGAGTCCATTTGCATAATATGATTCCACTTATTCTTGAAGAGACGACATTGACACATTCTTGAAATGCCCAAGTTAAACTCCATCAACCATCCAAAATCCATTCGAGGCCCTCGGGACTTCAACCAAATATATCAACAAATATTAAAACATCATATGGACTTAGTGAGGCCTCAAATCACATCAAACAACGCTAAATACACGAATCATACCCCAATTTAAGCCTAATGAAACTAACAAATTCCAACTTCTACATTCGATGCCGAAACCTATCAAATCGAGTCCGATTGACCTAAAATTTTGCACACAAGTCATAAATGACATAGCGGACCTATGAAAATTTTCAGAACTGGATTCCGACCCCGATATCAAAAAGTCAACTCCTCGGTCAAACTTTCCAAAAATCTTCTATTTTCCAACATTCGCCAAAATGCGTTGAATTGTCCTACGGACTTCCAATTATTCGGACATACGCCTAAGTCCGAAATCACCATACGAAGCTATAGCAACTCTCGGAATTCCATTCTGATCCTCGAATCAAAATCTCGCCTAACAACTGGAAATCGCCGAAATACTACACCAATTCAAGTCTAATTTTACACCGGACCTCCAAAACCAATTCCGATCATACTCATAAGTCATAAATCACCTCCCGAAGTTAACTGAACCATCGGAACTCACATCCAAGCCCTCTAACTCATAAGTCAACATCCGGTTGACTTTTACAACTTAAACATTCTTAAAAGAGACTAAGTGTCTCATTTCTCACCAAACCCACTCCGAATGCAAACTACTCAACTCGATCACATAAACACGGATAACGAAGTATAATAAAGTAAAAACGGGGAAAACGGAGCGGTAACTCACGAGACGACTAGCTGGGTCGTCACATTCTCCCCCACTTAAGTAAACGTTCGTCCTCGAATGAGTTAAGAAACATACCTGAAGTCTCAAATAGGTGAGGGTATCTACTCCACATCTCCCACTCGGTTTCCCAGGTAGCCTCCTCCACGGACCGACCTCTCAATTGAACTTTCACTGAAGCTATCTCCTTGGACCTCAACTTCTTAACCTGACGATTCAAAATCGCCACTGGCTCCACCTCATAGGTCAAATTATCATCCAACTGAATCGTGCTAAAGTCCAAAGTATGAGACGGGTCTCCAATATACTTCCGAAGCATAGAAACATGAAATACTGGGTGAACACTCGACAGACTGGGTGGCAAAGAAAGCTCATAAGCCACCTCCCAAATATTGAGCAAAATATGAGGACACATATGAATAGGTGGAACCGAGATCAAATAATACAGAGGCATCTTTGTGGCAGACTGAAATAATACCTGTAATAACGGCGTCTGAAGCACTCGCATCTGTCCTGCCTGGGATAGCATAAAATCGAGCCTGGCCACCGCCTGCTCGACCTCCCCCTCTTGGGAGACCTCTGGCTGCCTGACCTCCACCCCTAGTTGGCTGGGTGGGTGGTAAAGTAACTGGAGCAGAAGTCGAGGGCTGACCCTCTGTTGGGACTATCTAGCACCACAATGAGGACATTGCCTCCCCATGTGACCCATCTCGCCACAATCATAAAAACTCCCTGGTGCTCTAGCAGATGCACTTGGCCTAGGAGGACCCTGGGCTGCCGGAGCATGAGCTGGAATTGCTCAAGGATTACGATATTACTATACTATACCATCCGGGAAAGGCCAACGTGGTGGCCGATGCTTTGAACCGAAAGGCAGTGAGCATGGGGAGTTTGACATTCATTCCAGTTGGAGAGAGACCTCTCGCAGTCGATGTCCAGACCTTGGCCAATAGGTTTGTGAGATTAGACATCTCGGAATCCAATCGAGTATTGGCTTGCGTGGTTTCTCGGTCTTCGTTATACGATCGCATCAGGGAGCGTCAGTATGACGATCCCTATTTGCTTGTCCTTAAGGACAGAGTCCAGCATAAAGATGCTAAAGATGTGACCATCGGTGACGATGGAGTGTTGAGGATGCAGGGC
Organism: Nicotiana obtusifolia; assembly: GCA_002018475.1. Classification (NCBI taxonomy): domain Eukaryota; kingdom Viridiplantae; phylum Streptophyta; class Magnoliopsida; order Solanales; family Solanaceae; genus Nicotiana; species Nicotiana obtusifolia. The sequence continues at coordinate 21,877 of MCJB01001633.1, forward strand.
TGGATTTGTGCACCCAATATGGATGGGCTCCGAGAGTTGATTCTGGAGGAGGCCCATAGCTCACGGTATTCCATTCATCCGGGTGCCGCAAAGATGTACCAGGATTTGAAGCAACATTATTGGTGGAGAAGGATGAAGAAGGATATTGTGGGATTTGTAGCTCGGTGTATCAATTGTCAGCAAGTGAAATATGAACATCAGAGGCCGGATGGTTTGCTTCAGCAGATAGCTATTACCGAGTGGAAATGGGAGCGGATCACTATGGACTTTGTTGTTGGACTCTCACGGACTTTGAAGAAGTTTGATGCTATTTGGGTGATTATGGATCTGCTGACCAAGTCCGCGCACTTCATTCCTGTGTGTACTACCTATTTTTCAGAACGGTTGGCAAGGATTTATATCCGAGAGATTGTCCGGCTGCATGGTGTTCCAGTTTCTATCATTTCAGATAAAGGTACGCAGTTCACTTCGCAGTTCTGGAAAGCCGTGCAGAGGAAGTTGGGTACCTAGGTGGAATTGAGCACAACATTTCATCCTCAGATGGATGGGCAGTCAGAACATACCATTCAGATACTGGAGGACATGTTGCATGCATGTGTTGTTGATTTCAGAGGTTCATGGGATGAATTTCTACCGCTTGCAGAGTTCGCTTATAATAACAGCTCCCAGTCAAGTATTCAGATGGCTCCGTATGAGGTTCTGCATGGGAGGCAGTGTAGATCTCCGGTTGGTTGGTTCGAGCCCGACGAAGCTAGGCTATTGGGGACTGACTTGGTTTAGGATGCTGTAGAGAAGGTGAAAACAATCCAGGAGAGGATCCGTACAGCACAATCGAGGCAAAAGAGTTATGCCGATAGGAAGGTTCGAGATGTGTCTTACATGGTTGGCGAGAAGGTCTTGCTGAAGGTTTCGCCCATGAAAGGTGTTATGAGATTCGGGAAGAAGGGGAAATTAAGTCCTCGGTTCATTGGGCCATTTGAAGTACTTCGGAGAATTGGGGAGGTGGCTTATGAGCTTGCTTTGCCACCCAGTCTGTCGAGTGTTCGCCCAGTATTTCATGTTTCTATGCTCCGGAAGTATATTGGGGACCCGTCTCATATTTTGGATTTTAGCATGATTCAGTTGGATGATAATTTGACCTATGAGGTGGAGCCAGTGGCGATTTTGGATCGTCAGGTTCAGAAGTTGAGGTCCAAGGAGATAGCTTCAGTGAAAGTTCAATAGAGAGGTCGGTCCGTGGAGGAGGCTACCTGGGAAACCGAGCGGGAGATGCAGAGCAGATACCCTCACCTATTTGAGACTTCAGGTATGTTTCTTGACTCGTTCGAGGACAAACGTTTGTTTAAGTGGGGGAGAATGTGACGACCCAGCTAGTCGTCTCGTGAGTTACCGCTCCGTTTTCCCCATTTTTGCTTTATTATGCTTCGTTATCCGTATTTTATGTGATCAAGTTGAGTAGTTTGCGTTCGGAGTGGATTCGGTAAGAAATGAGACACTTAGTCTCTTTTAAGAAGGTTTAAGTTGGAAAAGTCAACCGGATGTTGACTTATGAGTTAGAGGGCTCAGATGTCAGTTCCGATGGTTCGGTTAGCTTCGGGAGGTGATTTATGACTTAGGAGTGTGATCGGAATTGGTTTTGGAGGTCCGGTGTAAAATTAGGCTTGAATTGGTGGAGTAGTATTTTGGCGATTTCCGGTTGTTAGGCGAGATTTTGATCCGAGGGTCGGAATGGAATTCCGAGAGTTGCTATATCTTCGTATGGTGATTTCAGACTTAGGCGTATGTCCGGATTTGAAATTGGATGTCCGTAGGACAATTCAACGCATTTTGGCGAATGTTGGAAAATAGAAGATTTCTGGAAAGTTTGACCGAGGAGTTGACTTTTTTATATCTGGGTCGGAATCCAGTTCTGAAAATCTTCATAGGTCTGTTATGTCATTTGTGAATTGTGTGCAAAATTTTAGGTCAATCGGACTCGATTTGATAGGTTTCGGCATCGAATGTAGAAGTTAGAATTTGTTAGTTTCATTAGGCTTGAATTGGGGTATGATTCGTGTATTTAGCGTTGTTTGATGTGATTTGAGGCCTCGACTAAGTCCATATGATGTTTTAAGATTTGTTGATATATTTGGTTGAAGTCCCGAGGGTCTCAAATGGATTTTGGATGGTTGATGGAGTTTAACTTGGGCATTTCAAGAATGTGTCAATGTCGTCTCTTCAAGAATAAGTGGTACCATATTATGAAAATGGACTCCAAATTCAGTTTTAACTGAAGTATTAGATCCGTATTGAAATTTTGGAGTCATAGAAAAAAGAATCGTCCAATTCGGACATCGTATGAGAAAGTTATGCCCATTTTTGTGTCAGGGAAAAATCGTCAGCGCCCAGAGATACAGGAACCAACGCCGCAGGTAGCGCCCGGCGCCACCTGTAGCGCCCGAGGCAGAAAAGTACTATAAAAACGGGGGTTTTGGCCATTTTGACAAAATAGAGTTGGGGGAGCTCGGTTTGGGCGAATTTTTAGAAGGTTTTCCACAAATTTGAAGGAGGTAAGTGTTCTTTCTCATAAATCCTTCATAGATCATGATTCCAAACTCATTTACATCATAAATCCATGAATCTATGGAAGAAAAATCAGATTTTTTTTTCCAAATCTAGAACAAAAATTTAAGATTTGAAAGCCAATCCGATGTCGGAATTTGATAATTTTTGTATGGGTGAACTCGTGGGGAGATAAGGAACCCGTTGATGTGAAAAATTTTGAACTTCGAGAAGTGGGCCGGGCGCTCGGGTTTTGCTATTTTCGGGATTTCTTGGTATTTTCGGTTGTTTTCGCTTGGGCTTTGTTCCCTCAACATATTTTGACGTAATTGTTCTGAATTTAGATAGATTCGATGCACGTGGAGGCCAATTCGAAGGGCAAAGGCGTCGTGGGCTAGAAATTTAGCCGGTTCGAGGTGAGTAGTGATTTTAAATGATGTCTTGAGGGTTCGAAACCCCGGATTTGCACATCATAGTGCTATATTGAAGTGAGGCACACGCTCGATGATGAGCGTGGGGTGGTTTACTACTGGGACTGTGACTTGGTCCGTCCCATTGATGATTTTTACTACATATTTGATTGAAACCTATTTGATATCATCATGTTTTGGGCTGATTGCCATATTTGGGCTTCGTTCCAATTGTTTGAACCCTCCGGGGATTTTTATCACTATTTCCTCACTATTTGTACTTATTACTTGAACTCAGTCATATTGTTTCCACTGTTGTACAACTCTGCCACTTTTTACTCAGTTTTGAGATTTACACAATATTTAAAATGATGTTTGGGCTGAGAACTACAGTTTTACTATGCCCGAGGGGCTTGTGATGATTTTCTGATTGAGTGCGGCCAAGGGCCAGGTGTGAGGTTTTACTGAGTGATATGAGGCCGAGGGCCTGAGATACTGTATATACGCCACGAGGTGGCTTGATTGATATGCGGCCGAGGGCCTAGATGTATGCCACGAGGTGGCTTGATATAGCGCTTGGGCCGTAAGGGGCCCCTCCCGGAGTCTGTACACCCCCAATGAGTGCAAGGTGCCCAGAGATAATACAGTTGGTAACAATGACAACTGTAGGTTACGGTTGGTAACAATGACAACTGGTAACCAGAGATAATACAGTTGGTAACAATGACAACTGTAGGTTACGGTTGGTAACAATGACAACCGGTAATTAGAGATATTACAGTTGGTAATAATGACAACTGTAGGTTACAGTTGGTAACAATGACAACTGGTAACCAGAGATATTACAGTTGGTAATAATGACAACTGTAGGTTACAGTTGGTAACAATGACAACTGGTAACCAGAGATATTACAGTTGGTAACAATGACACAACTGTAGGTTACGGTTGGTAACAATGGCAACTGGTAACCAGAGCTGGGAAGATTTTTAAATGATTTCTTACTTATTTACTGTTTTCAAATAATGATTTACTGCTTCATTATGCATTGCCTCGTGCTTTACGTGTTTCCTTACTTTCAGTCATTATTTATATGTGCTACTCACTGAGTTGGAAGTACTCACATTACTCCCTGCACCGTGTGTGCAGATTCAGGCGTTATTGACTCCACTCCAGGGCATTGACTACGATTGTCAGAGCGGTGACTCAGAGACTACGAGGTAGCTATTGGCGTCCGCAGCCCCGTATCTCTTTATATTGTTATTTCCACTTTCTCCAACTAATTGTGCCAGAGATATTGTAATAGAAATTTTGTTAATAGGATTTCATTAGTTGCTCATGACTTTGTGACACCCCGGTTTGGGCTGTAGTCGGGATGGTTCACTATGTTTTTCCGCAAATGACTGCTATTAAACTATGTTGTGTTGTTCTCTTGTTAAATTAACTGCTTAAAATGTGTTATGGTTCGAATTGGCTGGCCTTGTCTTCACGAGAGGCGCCATCACGACCGGGTTAGGGATTTGGGTCGTGACATAAATACTCAGATTAGCGACTAACGTTGGTCGCTTAAGGGAACCCACTTATAAAATTTTAATTATTATGATATTATTTAAATCAAATTATAAAATATAAATAAATAAAATCTAAAATTAGC
>MCJB01001633.1:27465-46618 GCA_002018475.1 Nicotiana obtusifolia
ATATATATATACCTTGATATATAATACACTATACTATATATATATACAGTATAGTGTATTATATAGTACACTATACTATACACTTAGTATATGCAATACACTTAATATATATATACACTTATATATACTATATATATCGAATATACCTTGATATATAATACACTATACACTACACTTAGTATATATAATACACCTAGTATATATATACTATGCTATACTATGCACTATGTATTAGTGCATTAGCTAATATTATATCGAATATAGCTTATATATATATATATATATATATATATATTAGCTAATGCACTAATATACTATATACTATATTATACTATATATATATCGAATATAGCTTTAATATTTATATAAATATGTATATATATATATATACACACACACACACACACACACACTATATACTATGCACTTAAGTATATATAATAGACTATACTATATCTACATATATATACTATACACTTAGTATATATAATACACGTAATATATATAATAGGCTATACTATAGCGACCAAAAATCGCTATTTTCAATTTAAAATTTTTAGAAAAGCGACCAACGTTGGTCGCTATTTTTGGTTGCTTTTCTAATTTCCAGAAACAAAACCGGGGTTTCCCCCATTTATCTTATTTCCCCAAAATTTCCCAACTCTCTTATTCCCGCCCCCTCTCTATTTCAGTCAACCTAATCCCATCCCCCACCCCGCGCCACCACTGCTCGCCGGCCACTGCTAGCTCGCCGTCGCCGCCCACTGCCGCCGCCTCTCTCTGTCTCCTTCTCCACTTAAAAAAAATCAAGGTTAGAATTATAACCTTCAATCTTTGTTATTTCTAGTGTGTGTGTTACAATATTTGATGTATTGTGGTTTATTGTTTCAATTAGTGTTTCAATTTTTTGAACATTGTATTTTATTGAGGATTAGGGTTTAGGTCTTGTTTAAATTAGTTTTGTTAATTAATTTTATTAACTAATTAGTTTAATTAGTGTTGAATTTAGTTTAGTTAGATTTGAATTATAGTTTGTGTTGTCTTGATAGTTTAGTTAGAATATAGGGTTTAGGATATGAATTGAACTTTTAGGATATGAATTGGACTTTTAGTTTATGAATTGGACTTGACTTTTAGTTTATAAATTGAAATTTAGGATATGAATTGAACTTTTAGTTTATAAATTGAACTTTTAGTTTACAAATTGAAATTTTAGGATATGAATTGAACTTTTAGGATATGAATTGGACTTTTAGGATATGAATTGGACTTTTAGTTTATGTATTGGAATTTTAGTTTATGAATTGGACTTGACTTTTAGTTTACAAATTGAAATTTTAGGATATGAATTGAACTTTTAGCATATGAATTGGACTTTTTGGATATGAATTGACTTTTGTTGTTGTTGTTGTTGTTGTTGTTGTTTATTGTTGTTGTTGTTGTTGTTGTTTATTGTTGTTGTTGGCATAAAATGCCTGTTTAGGAATTTGGTAAGCTGGCAGGTGGTGTAGCTGCCAAAAATATACCAAGAAAAACGACCAACGTTGGTCGCTAGTTGGTTGCTTTTCCCTTAAAAAAAAAAAAAATTTCTGGGAAATAGCGACCAACTTTGGTCACTATGTAACCCAGAGTTATCAAAAGCGACCAACTTTGGTCGCTATTCAATTTAAAAAAAAACAATATCTGCAAATATAGCGACCAAAGTTGGTCGCTTATGATTAAAAAAAAAATTAATTCTTGCAAATAGCGACCAAAGTTTAAAAAAAATCAAAAAAATTAATTATATAGCGACCAACGTTGGTCGCTATTTTCCAGATTATAATAAATAAAAAAAATATAATTTACATTTGGAGACCAACTTTGGTCGCCAATATTATATTATTAAAATATTAATAGCGACTAAAGTTGGTCGCTATTTTCTTTACCCGGAATATTTGATCCTTTTACCTTAGAGACCAAAGTTGGTCGCTAATTAGCGACCAACTTTGGTCCCTAAGGTAAAGTGACCAGCTTAATATCGACCAGGCCTGTTTAGTCGCTTTTTGGCCAATAAGCGACCAACTTTGATCGCTTTTCGTGGTCGCTTTTTTCCGGATTTTTAGTAGTATATAAACTCATTAGCACAAATTATTGTGGTGGTAATTTACATTCGCCAGACTTAAAATCATCTTTGAAAAGGAAAAAAGAAAGGTGTAGGGAAAATGAATAATATAATCCAACTGCATAAAAATACTAGATAACCGTATTGCACGAGTGCATAACGTGACGTCCAACAAGAAAACGTGGTCATTACAAGATGGGGCTTCGATCCAAGTTGAATGCCTAAGTAGACTGCATTGGAGATATATTTCTGGGCAGTTTATAAGCAGTTTGCTACTTTCATGTCATGCCAAAGTAAGTTGGGGAGTGGTATCAAAGTTTAGCATCACCAACAGAAGAAGGTGATAGCCATATATGTTCAGTCGATCTGCAGAAAGTGTTCAAAGCACAATGTATCAGTGAATTTAATTAAACTTCTTTTTCTTAGTGGAAATCTGCATCTTTACCAGTAGCGGTAGTATATTGTTCTTGCACCATGTATTAATAGGCACAAGAGGAATTATATTAACACTAACTATTGCACATGAGTTCAACTGAAGCAGGGAAAATGCAATACATGTCTCAGGATTCATCTTTAGCCTCTAAAGTAGGATGTATTCCTTACATGCTCTCTGCAAAAGAAAACTACACTGGTCAAATTCTGCCACATAAAATGAATTGAAGGAGGCAATAAGTTCGTCTATACTAACATATTTTCCCAGGGTAAAAGTGCTCAAGACTTGATCAGTTATAAACAAGGATCTGAATATCCCCCATCATTTCTTCAACTTGTTGCTTAATTTTCTGAGCAGATGCTTCAAGTTGAGGGCTTCTCCACAGTTCGATACATTTTAATGAACAAATATCCCCGAAACAAAGCGGAATCTCCTCAAGCTTACGACATTCCCACAGTTCTAATTTCTCAAGCGCAGGAAAGGATTCCTCTCTAACCTCCCACTTAGCAAGACTCACTCGCTGCAACGTCAAACATTTGAGTTTCTGGAAGGTGTCTTCCTCCCTCATGTTCCATTCTTCCCCCTCGATGATTGCGTCTACCAGGTATATCACTTCAAGGTTGGGCAGTCTTCCCATTGTTGAAAATGAATCAGATGTCAGAGGAAACTCAAACAAACCCAATGTTTTCAGGCTAGAAGGTAAGTGAAAACCGCATAGCCGATTTGTTGCTACAGAGGGCGCACTATCATTCGTATTTGAACTTTGAAAAGTTACTTTGAGGATTTCTAGTTCATTTAGGAAGTCCAATTTTGGGAACCAATATCGCTCCGTTGAACAATCCCATGATTCCTTGAGAATAAATTCAAGATCTTGAAGATTGGGAAACCTTTTGAAAATATCCTCCGTGTCTTTCGAATAAGAAAGTATGAGTTCCCATAATATTCTCAGGTTCTCTAACTTTGAGTCCTCTATTATCGATATTGGTTCATCTGTATCCAAATCAAAGAAAGAACAATTATGTATGCCTAGCACTCGCAACTTTACAAGATTCCAAATTGTCGGTAATAGTACCAAGGGTGGTCCGTCATTTTTCACCTCCAAAGTTTCTAGATTCCATAGATTGGAAAAACACGAAGGCAGAGATTTAACTTCTGTCTGGATGCTTAATAACTTCAAATGAACCAACATGCATATTTCATTCAGCAAAGAATCATTCACCTTGATAAAAGAGTCATCGAGTACCAACACTCTAAGAAGCCTCAAGTGTCTTAGGTGACATATATCATAAAGACTTGTGTCCAGCTTCTGTCCACTTATTCTCAAAAAATAGAGGTGTTTACCAGAATGCCTTTTCTTTTTTGAATCGAACAACACAAAATTGTTATGCCCAAAGTGCTCCTTATCATATTCAATGTCCATTTGACGTGGCATCAGATCTGAAGAAGAAGAAGATGATGGAGCACTTGAAGTTATCAAGTCAAACAACTTTTCCTCTCTTGCTTTTATCAAACAAAAGTCATGCACAAGATCATGAATTTGGCAAGTCCTGTATTTACCTATCTCATTGAAAGAAATAACCAAGCTACTGGAAATTAAATTATCCAGATAAACCTCAACCGCTTCTTCCACACTCTGTTCCAAAAATCCTTCAGCAGACCATACAATTTTCAAAGAAAAGACTGAAATTGCTTTGTCCTTCGGAAAACTTGCAAGGTAAATCAAGCACAACTTTAGGTGATCTGGTAAAAGGTCATAACTTAATTCTATAACCTTCATCACGTCCTCTTCATTCTGGTAAATGAAGGAATGCAAACTATTTAGAACTTCAAGCCAAACAAGCGTTTTCTTTTCCTTCCCAGCAATTACTCCAGCGATCAGATCAACCACCAAAGGAAGACCTTTACAATTTTCGACTATTCTTGTACCAACATCCAATAGTTCATCAGGGAAACTTTCTTTTCCAAAGACCCTTTTCTGTAATAACTCCATACTTTCTTCTAATCTTAGCAATCGAAGATCAAGCGGATCACTGTGGCGTTGTGCATGCAAAGCCACTTTCTTATCTCGAGTTGTCAAAATAATTCTACTTCCTTTCTTAGCTTCAGGAAAAGGTCTTGTTAACTCATCCCATGCTGCAGTATCCCACAAGTCATCTAAGACGATAAGGAACCTCTTTCCAAACAGATGTTTCCGTAGCTCATTAGCAACATCAATATTATCTCTGTATTTCAAAGTTGAGCCAGTAACTTGATTAAAAATGTCATCCAACAACTTCTTCTCGTCATATTTTTGATCAACTGTACACCATGAACAAATGTCGAAATGACTAGAAACTGACTTATTATTATACACTTTGTATGCCAAAGTAGTTTTACCCGAACCCGGCGTACCAGTGATCGAAATGACATCTAGCATTTTCGGTCCACTGGTGAGCTTACTAATAATCAAATCTGTCTCCTCTTTAAAACCTACGATTGTTTGGCCAGTTGTTACAGACTTCCTTTCAACATACTTGGTGGGAGACTTCACAACAATGGGACCCTTGTTCTTTGGAATCTTCCCAAGTAAATTAGGGACCTCTTCTTTGGTAAGGTTGATTTTTTTTATGACAAAGGGAAGTGAGAAAATAAGATGTAAGAGACCATTATCTCGTACGATAATTGAATCAATGACATCTTTTGCCTCATATGCCAAATCTAAAACACGTGCCCGGAGATCTTTATAAAATTCTTGCTCAACATTCATCAAAAAAGATCTTATGAATTCTAGATCTTCTTTCACCAGCTTAATTTCTTCCTTTATCAATGCAACTGAATAAGCATTGGAATTGAGCGAATCTTTTAAGTGTCTGAGTAGAAGATGCATAAAGAGGGATCCATCACTCATAGGGAAGCAGAGTTGAGACAAGTTTGGGGCTTTTAAGTAAACATGTTTGAGATCTCCTTTCATGAGTTCAATATTTTCCATCAAGTCCAAAGTTGCATGGTCTTTTCCATTGGTACTCTCTTCATTTCTTGAAATCTCTTTTATGTCGCGAACAAGAGTTGATACTTCCCTGATAAGTTCTCCAACATGTGCCAAGAGATCAAACAATTTGTCATGATGAATAAACTCCTTGGGCATATTAGTAAGAACGATTAATAGGAACTCTATCATGACATGAATGTTTCGAGCCCCTGAAGTGTTAGAGGTAATAACATTTGTCATGTGCTCTTGTAGATGAATCAAATATTCTCTAAGAATGTCCGGAGAGGCTTCTAGGAGCTGCTTAATGAAGCATCCAACTTGTGTTGACGTTGAAGCTCTCAAATTTGTATAACATAAGTGCATAACCTCCAGTTCTATTGGAATAATCTTCAAGAGTAGATGTGCTAGCTTGAAGAGTCGAGAGTCTCCATCAATCTGATCATTCCAAAGGAAGTGTCCAACTCTCTCAGCCATAGGTTGAAACTGAGGTAAGACACTTTCAACAATATCATGCTCAACACAACCATTCACTATCAACCCATGGAAATCTCTTATGTTGCGACATACATTCTGAAGAATATCATATTCAGTCACTGATGGAAAAACCTGTTCAGCATGATACTTGGATAGATGGTAGAGATTCGAGAGGAGGAAGTCCAACTGCTCCTCAGTCATAGTGGCACTTGATTCAGAACGACGACGTGAGCTGATACAATCATCCATGAAGCAAGGAAGGACATGATGCATGCCATATTTAAGTAGCACGTTGCGGCCAACATGATTGAAGATTGATCGAAGCAGAGCTCTAACCCTTTGTCCTTTGTCAGTCATTACATCTTCAAACTCATCCAAATCGGAATAAGAAAGCTGGACATATGTACAAACAAATGCCAGCTCCAATTTCAGCATTTCAATTAGATCCAAGTCAAGAGCTTTCTGATGTTCATCATTCTTTAGCCTCTCTATCAAATCCAGAACATTGGAAATGTCCTTGCGAAGAGCAGAAAATGACACCTGCCAAAAAGCAATCGAAATGTTAGAACTATTTACTATGAACATTGTCTATAAAGAAGTATCAGGTGAGATACAACCATATCACATGATTGTATCTAATAACATCAAAAGTAATCTCATTCGACGTTCCTACATAACAAAATATAATTGTTAAATTTCCTTGGTTCTGTCAAACATTTTTGCGTTCAAATTTCTTGTTACTAATCACACACATGTTTTAATATTATTTATATTTTTATTAGCATGGGTTACATATGCAACGCATGTGTCTAGAAACTAGTCAAATTAATAGGAGGAGAAGTTTACGCCCTACGTTACATTTCAACCATATTTAGGCCTTACGTTACGTTTGTTAGGTGTGGAGCCTGATTAATATGTGATGTACTGTCATATATTAATGTTCACGTAGATCAACCTCCGCGCTAAGGTTGCCGGGGGGTGTGGGGGGCTCGCCCTGACCCACTTTTGGCTGTACTGTTTATTCTCCATTTATTCTATGTAATTGTAAATACTCTTGATTATTAATATATACCCCACCGCCGTGAAAATTTACCCTAACGGGTGTTACCACGAAAAACTCAGTCTCTCACTTGTCTCTCCCTTTCTACCTCAAGATTTCTTCATCTTCTTTATCAGATCAGAGTGTTTGAGTGAATCGATCATAACAATGATTAGGAACTATATTCAATTCTTTAGTTATTTATATTTAATTATAATTAATCCATTAATTCAATTATATAATTCTTTCAACTACCTGCACGTGCCTAATTAAAATTCACTAATAATGTAAGAAGATCTTTAGATTAATTGTATAACATCAGTAGTCAACATTTAGTTATAATTGTGAGCACGTGATTTTTGCCCTGCCCAAAATACTCCTATAAAAAATCAATAAATAGTTTTAATTAGGTATCCGCCATTTTGTTAATTAATTAATTAATGAAAATACCAAAATATCATGCATTGCATTTAGGATTGAATTAGTAATTAATTGTTTTACATAATTGAAAACCATAAAAAATGATTCATTTTATAATTTAATCTTTAATTCTTAGATTCAAGGGTTATTTTAATTTTTATAAATAGATAATTTAGAACAATTTTTGCATTTAGGTGAATTAAGACTTTAGTTACTAAGTTTTCTAGTTTTTAAAAATTAAATTAATAAAAGAGAAATGAAACAAGAATTAATGAGAAGAAAAACTGGACTGGGCCAGTGTTTAAAAATCAAACCTGGCCCAATTACTCTTAATACCCGGACCAGCCCAATAAGCTTCCCCCTGAAGGCCAAACGACCCGAACAAAACCCCCCTCCTGTTCGTCATCTTTCAAACACCCCTAAAGCACCCGAACCCTAGCCGCCCACTTCACTTGACAGCTCTGGTTATGCCGGGGACAGAGAAAAACAAAAGTTTATGCCAAAGAATAATACGTATGACTATATATTGTATGACATACCTCAAAGTTGAATTCTTCCCTTTTCTCTCTTTGTCCTTCAATTTCTTTTCCTCTATCCATGATCTGATGTATAAAAAATACATAAAACTTTATCAGGAGAAAAAGGATACAATGAAACTGAAGAAAAGAAGCATAAAAAAGTCATAGCAGAAAACATTTTTGCAGATATAGCCACACATAAAAATTCAGTTAAACAATGATTGACTAACCTGATGGCTTTAGAATGAGGCAACAGAGAGTATGAAATGGTTGTTCCTTTACGTTTTTATCAATAAAATATTGCTTAACTATCATGTGAGAGAATAATTGCAGCATCTAATTTCTACAAATACAAATATATAAAATGCTTAGAATGAGATTCCAAAGGTATCTTATAAAGTAGCTTTACACGAAACTAGTCCAATGTAATGATAAATGGGATAGGGACATAAGGGTCATTTTAAGACAGTATAAGATATGAATCAAATGAATTCTTGGTCCCACAAGTTTTTTCATTTCAAAGTAGAAGAAGTAACAACAGCAGCAAGAATGTTGTTCTAATTTGTAGTTTGCGATGGGATATCATGCATTGACGTCTTTGAGTCCATGCGTGCAACTTTCGTGTATTTTCATCCTTCAACAATTCTACACATAAAACGACACAATTAAGCTCAAGATATGAATCAAATAAATTCTTGGCTGAATAGAGGGGAACGAAACAGAGCCTTCTTCTGTGTTGAAATCGCGAGCGACACTAAAGGGAGCTGGTGAGCTTGAATCTCAAATGCAAAAACAACAATTTGAAAGAACAAATCTTGAAACACATAACTAGAGTACCTGTTTTAAAAATACAAAATGAAGAAAAAGTGGTGAAATTAGATAAAAGTCATATAGGAATAATTGATATCAATACACTCTTCACCACACAGCAGAGTTATACAATATTCAATACAATATCAAGTCAAGAATTTAAACTGTCGATTTATAAATTATTCATGTAAACTGGATTTAAAATGATCTATTCTTTGTTTTATTCAGTCGTCCAAAAATTATCCCAACATCATCAATATTTTCACCACACCGTACCATCTGTAGAAACAAACTACAAAAGACCAACTCACTGCTGTACCACCTATGGTGTAAATGTATCCGGATGTGCTCATGCTCGAGTCCACATCACCACCAAGATTAGCATCCACAAAACCCTGTAGATTAACTTTGCCTTTGCCAAAACTAAGTGAAATACTGGATGTACCTCTCAAATATCTCAGAAGCCACTTAACAGCTTCCCAATGCTCTTTCCCCGGATTCGCCATGTCCCTGCTAACAACTCCCACTGCATGTGCTATGTCAGGTCTAGTGCAGACCATAACATACATCAAACTCCCAACTGCTGAAGCATATGGAATAATTTCCATCTGCTCACGCTCTTCAGCTGTCTTGGGTGACTGCCCCTTTGACAATTTTATGTGTTTTGCCAAAGGAGTAGTCCTGGGTTTAGCATCACTCATCCGGAATCTGGCCAAAACCTTCTCAATGTACTGCTCCTGGGATAGATTTAAAGTGCCAGCAGATCTATTCCGAGAAATCCTCATCCCCAGAATCTGCTTCGATGCACCCAAATCTTTCATCTCAAACGCTGAAGACAGACTTGCCTTCAGATTGTTTATCTCCCTCATACTGGATCCTGCAATCAATATATCATCCATATACAAGAGTAAAAACACATAAGAATCAGTGTATTTCTTGAAGTAACAACACTTATCCTTTTCAGCCCTGCAAAAGCCACTCTTGGTCATGAAGGAGTCGAACTTTTTGTACCACTGCCTCGGTGCTTGCTTCAACCCATACAAGCTCCTGTTGAGTTTGCATACCATGTGTTCCTTGCCCGGAACTACAAATCCTTCTGGTTGTTGCATATAGATCTCCACGTCCAGATCTCCATGTAAAAACGCTGTTTTTACATCCATTTGCTCAAGATGCAAATTCTCTGATGCAACAATACTCAACAGAATTCGGATAGTAGTTAACTTCACAACAGGAGAAAATATTTCAGTATAATCAATACCTTTCCTTTGTGAATATCCTTTAACCACTAACCAAGCCTTGAACCTTCTTTTACCGTCTGGTTCTGCCTTGATTCTGAACACCCACTTGTTCAACAAGGCTTTCTTCTCTGCAGGTAACTCAGTCAACACCCAAGTGTTGTTCTTCTCAAGGGAGCTCAATTCATCATTCATGGCTTGCTCCCACTTGATTGAATCCTCCACCTGTAGGGCCTTATCGAAAGACTCTGGTTCCCCTTCATCAGTCAGCAACAGATAATGTAATGAAGGTGAATACCTATCTGGTGCTCTGATGGTCCTTGATGATCTCCTCAACAGCTGCTCAGGTGTCACTTGTTCCACCATAGGTTCTTCAGCAACAGCGTCTGGAGTTGGTTGAGTTTCTTCCGCAACATCTCTGGGTGTACTCTTCTGCAACTCAATCTCAACTCCCACTTGCTTCATAGTCTCTGAAACCTTCTGCTCTCTGTCCTTGTATAGGACAGACTCATCAAATGTCACATCACAATGTCTCAGGATCTTTCTGTTCTTGTCATCCCAAAACCTGTAACCAAACAAGTCAGAACCGTAGCCTATGAAGTAACACTTCACAGCCTTAGCAGTAAGCTTGTCTCTTTTCTCTGGATCAACATGAACATAAGCCGTGCAACCAAAAGTTCTCAAGTGTGAGTACTTGAGCTCTTTTTTCGTCCACACCTCCTCTGGGATCTTGAACCCCAGGGGAACTGATGGTCCCCTGTTGATCAAGTATGCAGCTGTGCTCACAGCATCTGCCCAAAACATCTTGGGCAGCCCACAGTGTATCCTCATGCTCCTTGCACGCTCATTCAATGTTCTGTTCATCCTCTCAGCAACTCCATTCTTCCTAGCCTTACCGGGAACTGTCCTCATCAATCTGATTCCCTCAGCTGCACAGAATGCTTTGAACTCTGACTTGTCATACTCTCCTCCATTGTCAGACCTCAGGCATTTGATCTTCAAACCAGTCTGATTTTCAACTTCAGCTTTCTACCTCTTGAAAGTCACAAACACATTTGACTTATGCTTCAAGAAATAGACCCATACCTTCCTGCTGAAATCATCAATGAAGGTGATATAGAACCTGGATCCTCCAAGTGATGAAACTGGATATGGTCCCCAAACATCTGTATGTACCATTTCCAGCCGCACTTTCTTCGGCTCTCTATCAGTGTTTGTGAAGCTAACTCGTTTTTGTTTTTCCATAACACAGCTTTCACAAAGACCCATGTCAACAGATTTTAGGCCCTCTAATGCTCCTTTTGGAACCAGCATCTTCATTCCTTTAGCACTCATGTGTCTATGTCTGTTGTGCCACAGACATGAACCGGAAGCACTCAGCTACAGCAACCATGTTAATACACCCTGCAGTGGTGTACAAGGTTCCAGATTTGGTGCCACGAGCTACAATCATAGCACCCTTCATAATCTTCCACGAACCTTTCCCAAACTCTGCTGTATAGCTTGTGCTATCCAACTGACCAACAGAGATCAAATTCTTCTTGAGAGCAGGAATATATATGACATCCTCTAATGTCCACTGGTTTTCCAATGGTGTCTTTATGCAGACATCTCCCTTTCCTTCAATCTCCAAGGCTTTGTTGTCGGCAAGATACACCTTCCCAAAATTCCAGATTTGAAATTTTGGAACAATTTCTTGCTTGGAGACGAATGAAAGGATGCACCAGAATCCAAAATCCAGAATTCGACCGGCTGTCCATACTAAGGATTAGAGCATCCCCAATGTCTTCTGCAGAATTTACAGAATCACTATCATCTCCATATTTATGATTCTGCTTCTTCTTTGGTTTCGTACAGTTTGTCCGACAGTGCCCTTTATCTCCACATTTCCNATGCTCCTTTTGCAACCAGCATCTTCATTCCTTTAGCACTCATGTGTCCAAGTCTGTTGTGCCACAAACATGAACCGGAAGCACCCTCAGCGACAGCAACCATGTTAATACACCCTGCAGTGGTGTACAAGGTTCCAGATTTGGTGCCACGAGCTACAATCATAGCACCCTTCACAATCTTCCACGAACCTTTCCCAAACTCTGCTGTATAGCCTGTGCTATCCAACTGACCAACAGAGATCAAATTCTTCTTGAGAACAGGAATATATCTGACATCCTCTAATGTCCACTGGTTTCCCGATGGGGTCTTTAAGCAGCCATCCCCCTTTCCTTCAATCTCCAAGGCTTTGTTGTCAGCAAGATACACCTTCCCAAAATTTTCAGATTTGAAATTTTGGAACAATTCCTTGCTTGGAGACGAATGAAAAGATGCACCAGAATCCAAAATCTAGGATTCGACCGGGCTGTCCACACTAAGGGTTAGAGCATCCCCAATGTCTTCTGCGAAATTTACAGAATCACTATCATCTCCAGATTTATGATTCTGTTTCTTCTTTGGTTTCGTACAGTTTGTCAGATAGTGCCCTTTATCTCCATAGTTCCAACAAATCACGTTGGGTCTGTTCGAAGATTTTCCTCGATTCTTTGATTTTGATCGGCCATGTTGATTTTGGCCCTTCGACTTGCTTCTCCCCCTTCGGTCAACGCTGTGAGCACTGCCCGATGAATCTCCCACTTCTCGTTTGCGAATGTTTTCACTAAGAACAACATCACGGATTTCATCAAACTTCAACTTCTCAGATCCACGGGAACTGCTAATCACAGCAACAATAGTATCCCAAGACTCGAGCAGAGATGACATCAAAATCAACACCTTAATTTCATCTTCGAAATTAATTTTCACAGAACTCAGTTGACTCACAATCATATTGAACTCATTTATATGATCGGCAACACATCCATTCTCAGACATCTGTAAATTTAACAATCTACGCATCAAATATACCTTGTTCATCGCCGATGGCTTTTCATACATATTTGATAGCGCCTTCATCAGATATGCCGTAGTCTTCCCCTTAACGATGTTGAACGCCACGTTTCTCGACAAAGTCAACCGGATCAACCCCAACGCCTGGTGATCCTTAAGCTTCCACTGCTCCTCTGTCATGGAAGCCGGCTTTGCCTCAGTCAAGGGTTCGTGAAGATCTTTCTGGTACAGATAGTCTTCGATCTGCATCTTTCAGAAACCGAAAACGGATCCATCAAACTTCTCGATTCCAATCTTCGAACTCTCCATCTTCAGTGATCTTATTGAATCTCTAAAGCTCTGATACCAGTTGTTAGGATCGATTCACTCAAACATTCTGAACTGATGAAGAAGATGAAGAAATCTTGAAGAGGGAAAAGTTAAGGTAGAGAGACTTATTTCATGGTAACACCCCGTTAGGGTAAACTTCCACGGTGGCGGGACTTATATATATTAATTATTAAGGGGATTTACAATACAAGGAGAATAAACAGTATAGCCTACATATAGATCCTAAATAGTCCTAAACCTATAAGAGAAAGGTCTCCCAATTTTACCAGGATTATAGGTTTTCCTTTCCCAAATCTATGAGGACAATGAGTTTTCCTAAACCTATAGAGATTATGGGTTTCCTAAAAATACAAGGAAATAATTCAAGTCTATCACATATTAATCAGGCTCCACACCTAACATCACTTGTGTTTGCCTCCTTGTGCGATTGTTCTCTAGATATTTTGTACTCTTATTCATATAGTGGATTGTTTATCTCCGCCTGTAAACGTCCGTCAATTGACTGAACCACGTTAAATATTTGTGTCTCTTTTGGTAGATTTCTCTTTTGTTCTCTGATTTTTATTATCGTTCAAGGTTCGCTTTACTAACTTCCATATGACACTTGATTATTTCGGTCCTCACACAAGTTTTCGAAGTTTGACCCTTCTTTTAAAAAAAGTATTCTTTGCCAAATGAAATTTCAGATGAAGTATTTTTGAAGCAGCAATTTTTGTTTGAATAAGTAATTTTTTATAGATGTATAAGCAATTTGCGTTTGTTAAATTTTTAAAAGTATTTTTGGAAGAAAATCATTTTCAGTCGCTGATGGAAAAACCTGTTCAGCATGATACTTGGATAGATGGTAGAGATTCGAGAGGAGGAAGTCCAACTGCTCCTCGGTCATAGTGGCACTTGATTCAGAACGACGTCGTGAGCTGATACAATCATCCATGAAGCAAGGAAGGACATGATGCATGCCATACTTAAACAGCACGTTGCGGCCAACATGATTGAAGATTGATCGAAGCAGAGCTCTAACCCTTTGACCTTTGTCAGTCATTACATCTTCACACTCTTCCAAATCAGAATAAGAAAGCTGGACATATCTACAAACAAATGCCAGCTCCAATTTCAGCATTTCAATCAAATTGGCCATGTTTTCATTTTCTTCATTCTTGAAGCTCTCTGTGAAATCCAGAACATTGACAATGTCCTCGCGAAGAGCAGAAAATGACACCTGCCGAAAAGAAACATATGCGTCGAATAAGTTTCATTTTTTCCCTTTAATTTTATGACGACCCGAATTTGATGGGTTGGGTAGCTACTATGACTTGTGTGAATCGCCAGTTTTGGTTTTCAGGTATTTCGGAGTTAGTTTGAAAGAATGAAATTCATGATTCAAGCTTTAAGTTGGAATAGTTGACCAAGTTGGACTTTTAGTATGCGATCTTGGATCGGAGTTTTGATGATTCCGTTAGGTCCGTATGGTGATTTTGGACTCTGACATATCCCGAAATTCATTTGGATATTTCTAGAAGGTTTGAATACCAATTGGCGAAAGTTGGGAATTTGAAGGTTTGGAATGTTCATAAGTTTAACCGAGAGTTGACTTTGATGATATCGAGTTCTGATTGTTGTCAAAATACCTATCCGGGTTTGTTTGCTCTAAATGTTGATCAAAGTAAATTTAAGTGAGTTTTAAAGCACTATTTCACATTTTTATCAATTTGTCACATAAAAACTTTCCGGAAAAATATACGGACTGCGCACGCAAGTCGAGGAATGCTGAACAGTGCTATTCGAGGTCTCGGAAGATAAAATTAAATGTTAAATTTAAAGTTGACCTATCGAATCATCACAAAATAATTTCAAAATACAAAAATATGTTTAGTAAAACATACTAAAAAAAAAAGAATGCTACATAAATTAAATCACCTCGCAAGTGCCAATAAAGGAAAAGCATGGAAACAAGCGGATGACCAAGCTATGATGATTTCTCTCAATGGATTAAGAGAATCATATAATTATTAACCACTATGACATCTCAATACAAGCAATTTGAGGTCGATAATATGAATTATTATATACTCATGTGGTAGTTTCATCCGAGCTTATCTTAAGAGTCATTGTGCTTTTATTTTAATTAAGATGTCTGAATTTGAATATACATATAAATATTAAGATATATTTAAATTTGAATAATGAATGATTAATATTGTTCGCTGATGTTTAGTATAAAGTATATATATTTCTAGGTAAATCACCTCATATTGGGCTTTTATTTTGTGAAATTGGGATTTTAATTGCTACGATTCATGTTAATTTAAAGTGTTTTTATTTGTAGGAATGAGTTGGGAGCAACTGGGGGCGAAACGAGCAAGAATTAAGCCGAAACGGAGCAAAAACGGACAAGGGGGCAGTTGGGCGCCACAGGCAGCGCCTGGCGCCACCTGTGGCGCTGAAGGCAGAAGCTTAACAGAACACACTGGATGCAGCGCCCTTGTGGGCGCCTGGCGCCACCCAGGGTGCCGATGACGCGGACTTCGCCTATTTTGCCTAGGACTCTGCTATTTTCGACCCTACCCCTTCCCAACACCTATATAAACACATCTAAACCTATGTGGGAGGGGGAGGACGTGATTCTTGGAGTATAAACACAACACAAAGTCAAGCGGAAGCATCAATTCTCAATTTCTTCATCCTTTCTAGTATTTTACAATTTATTCAAGAATTCATATTTTGAGTTGATTAGATCATGAGTGGCTAATCTCCCCTTGTTCTGGGGTTGTGATTAGCCATGAATATTGTTGTTCGATATTAACGATACTTTGATTATAATTCACTAATATATGGAATTCTATGTTTAATTTCTTAATTGTTTGGCCAGCTGTTAGGTTCTATCAACTATCTATGCTATGTTTGGGAAAACCATGTTTAGATTAGAGAAGAGTTGAAGAGGGCATGTTCTTAACCTTTAGAGGGGGGCGGATTCGTGGTTAGGATAGGAATATACCTAATCACCATGCTTAATTAAATATCGTATTTTTATTGCGTTCTTAATAGATTGATTCCATAGGAATATAGGCGTTGATTTATTAAGAATAGGCGTGTAGTACTTCGGAAGAAGGCTATGAGAACATTTATCGATTAATTAGCAGCCATTAGTGAATTATATGAAAGGGAGAGTTAATTAGAACACAATAAGATTGGTGAATTAATCACAACCCTGGAATGTTTGTCTCTATTGATTAAACAACAATTAATTAGTTATTTGATAATATAGTTATAACTTAGAGCTGTAGTTTAGCATAATCAAATTATTGAACTCGAATTTTGCTTGATTGAATAGCAATATTAGTGTGTTCGTAAGTAGTTGAATTAAGTCCTTGTGGGTACGATATCTGGACTCAAAATCCTATATTACTTGTCGACCACGTATACTTGCGTGTGCGTTAGGGAGCAACATTCGCTTTCTCAACATTACATGATCATAATTTATTATATTTAAAGTTAATAAATAAAAATCAATTAAACAAATGCAAATATTGTATCCACAAATTATTAGGGTGTACAATGGTGGTTGTACGGTGGCCACTTTGCTTATTCTTGAGTGGAAGTGGGAGAGAATAATCATGGACTTTGTGGTTAGCTTATCACATACCGATACGGTCCTAGATAGTCCGGGCAAAGCAGAGAACATTGAGAATAATCTAGAATTATTTAGTGGACCGTTAACTAGCACCAAGTTCAAAAACGTCGAAAGAAAGCACGTCAAGGAGTTAGCATGATCTTCAACAAGTCATTTTGAATATTCGTGCAAAGAATATTATGTTTGAATGTTTGAAAATTGAAGTAGCAAAACCCCAAGCCAACCGAAGAAATTAGTTAAAAGTAACAAGCTAAGGTTTCTATTTATATTGAGGAAATTAATAGAAGCACATTATTTGGAGTACTAGTAAAGGGCAACCAGATTGTAGAGAAAATATTTACTTCTCCATTTTAATTTAGTTGATACTTGTTTTTAGAGATTTAAATTATGTGACTTTTAATCAGTATTTTTAAATATATTTCTCATCATATATTAACATGAAAAGAATTACGATTAATATAAGTTTTGTATAGTTTTTTATTGTGGAAATTTTAATTGTAAGATATGTTACGGAAGCCAAATGTATATAGTGTGAATGAGTCACAATTACGATACCAAAATTATGACAGCCACCAAATAATAAATAAGACAATAAAGCAATAATAAAAGGAACACCAGAATTTACGAGGTTCGACCAATTTTGCCTACTTCCTCGGACACAACTAATATTTTATTCCACTCCAAAAATACAAGTGAAATAATACTAAAGAAAGAAGATACAAATGCCTTAAGAAGATATGAAGGCAAATGAGAGGTGTGTTTAAATCCTAAACATTAGGCCTCCTTTTATAGGGAAAAAAAATCCCAACCAAATATGTCACCCACCGATGTGGGACTTTTGACATTTCCAACAAATCTTCACCTTGGCAAAATTCCACATCTTCAATTTTCTTTCAATAACAAATTTTGGTTGTGTCTTCATCTTCAATCTTCAGTATTCAACAATGTTGATCAAATCCAAACAATGTTGAAACTTGATCGCAGTCACCACTTTTGTCAGCATATCAGCAAGATTCTCTGTAGTATGAATTTTCTTCACTGTGACTCCACCTTCTTCTATGATTTCTCGTACGAAATGATACCGAACATCAATGTGCTTCGTCTTTGCATGATAAACTTGGTTCTTCGCTAATTGAATAACACTTTGACTATCACAAAAAATTGTGATACTTTTTTGTCCAATACCAAGCTCCTTTAGCAACCCCTGAAGCCAAATTGCCTCCTTCACAGCCTCTGTAATAGCCATGTACTCTGCCTCTGTTGTAGACAAAGCAACTGTTGACTGTAAAGTAGACTTCCAACTAACTGGTGCCTTTGCAAAAGTAAACACATAACCAGTAGTTGATCTTCGTTTGTCCAGATCACCCGCAAAATCTGAGTCACAATATCCAACTACAGACTGATTGCTTTCCTGCTCAAAAACTAACCCAACATCTACAGTATTATGAATATACCGTAGAATCCACTTCACAGCTTGCCAATGCTCCTTTCCTGGATTATGCATATATCTGCTAATAACTCCAACAGCTTGTGAAATGTCAGGTCTTGTACAGACCATTGCATACTTCAAGCTAGCAACAACATTTGCGTATGGTACCCTTGACATATACTCCTGTTCAGCTTCATGTTTTGGCGACATAGTAGTACTTAGCTTAAAATGGGGAGCAAGTGGAGTACTAACTGGCTTAGTCTTCTCATCTATGCCAAAACGTTGTAGTACTCTTTTCAAATATTCTTTCTGAGATAACAGAGTTTCTTTGAACGTCTATCTCTTATTATCTTCTTTGCCTCACCCAGATCCTTCATCTCGAACTCCTTCTTCAGTTGAATCTTCAACTTATCAATTTCTTCCGAATCCTTGGAAGCTATCAACATATCATCAACATATAGGAGAAGATATATAAAAGAACCATCTTTAAGCTTGCACAAATACACACAATGATCGTACTTGCTTCTCTTGTACCCTTGCCGCAACATAAACTTGTCAAATCGTTTGTACCATTGTCTAGAAGATTGTTTCAATTCGTACAACGATTTTTCAAGTTTGCATACCATATTTTCCTTTCCAACGACTTTGAATCCTTCTGGCTGAATCATGTAGATTTCCTCCTCCAAGTTTCCATGTAAAAACCATCTGAACTAGTTCCAAATCCAACTGTGCTACCAAAGCCAACATAATTCTAATGGAGGAATGTTTTACAACTGGAGAAAATACTTCATTGTAATCAATTCCCTACTTTTGAGCATATCCTTTGGCCACCAATCTTGCTTTGTAGCGAACATCTTCTTGGTTAGGAAATCCTTCTTTCTTTGC
>MCJB01001634.1:0-14587 GCA_002018475.1 Nicotiana obtusifolia
ACTGTAGCAGCATCACTGTAGCAGTGTTACTGTAGCAAATTCCAGAGAGTTTAGGAATCGATTATCAGCCTTAAATAATCGATTATCTGAGCAATATAATCGATTATCTGACTGAAATAATCGATTATCTGGGTTACCGTTAGGCTACAACGGATAGTTTTTGATACTAATCGATTAGTTATTTGAAATAATCGATTAGTGGGCAACGGGCAGAAGTATTCTTGCCCTTAAACTCTTGTTTTCTCAAATGGGAGTTTAGCCAAATATTGCCAACGGTTATATGAGGTTTTGAGGTTATAAATACACCCTCTTAAACCTCATTTGAACACAACACAATACCCAAAATCATAAGATAAATTGCTTCAAGTATTCTTACTTCTTTGAGCTATATTTTGAGCTATTTCTTGAAAGCATTGTTGTGTTCTTGAGCTGTAATTTTATTCACTTCATCTACTCTTGAGAGAGTTGTAATTCGAGTGAAAAATAGTGTTGTCATACACTTGTGAGGAAGAGTGTCTTCCTTGTTGTTCACGGAGCTTGTAAGGATTCAAGTGTTCGTGAGTGTAACGGTTGGTTAGGCACCCGCAAGTCTAACATTGCAAAGCTTGTGTGATCAAGTCTTTGTGGAACGGTTGGTTAGGCACCCGCAAGTCTAACATTTGCAAAGCTTGTGTGATCAAGTCTTTGTGGTTGTAACGGTTTGTTAAGCACCCGTAAGCTTGACAGTATAGTGAAAATCTCAAGTGTGATCTTGAGGAGTGGACTAGCTACACGTTGTAGTGAACCACTATACATCTTGGCGTACGCTCTCTCTTTACATTTCTGCAATATATATATTCTTGCTATCTTATTTTCGCACTTATATTTAAATTGTATATCTTGATTGCGAAAATTAGACAAAGTTCCGCAAAACGCTATTCACCCCCCCTCTAGCGTTGTTCATTTATTCTAACAGTGTTATCACAAAAAACGGGGATACAACCTACATCAATTTCAAAGTCCATTGATTGATGTTTGATCCACAACAATTGAGCACGACATGAGACAACAACAACATACTCAGCTTCAACAGTAGACAACGCCATAAAATTTTGCTTTTTGTTGGCCCAAGACACAAGACATGAGCCAAGAAAGTGTGCCATACTTGATGTCCTCTTTTTATCCATAAGAAATCCTAAATAATCAGCATTAGCATATCCTACTAAGTTGAAATTACTACCTTTTGGATACCATAGACAGAGGTCAGTGGTGCTTTTTAGGCATCTCAAGATTCTCTTGACAACAGTCAAGTGAGACTCCTTTGGATTCACCTGAAATCCATCACAAAGGCCTACACTTAAAACAATGTCAAATCTACTAGCAGTGAGATATAACAAAGAGTTAATCATTCCCATATACAACTTCTGATCAACGGATGAACCAAGTTCATCTATATCTAATTTTGTGGCTGTTGCTATAGGTGTGTCAATTTCTTTGGAGTCTTTCATTTAAAACCTTTTAAGCAACTCTTTCACATACTTCTGCTGATGGATCATAGTTCCATTTGAATTTTGTTTCATTTGTAAACCTAAAAAGAAATTAATCTCACCCATCATACTCATTTCAAATTCATTCCCCATTAGTTTAGCAAATTCTTTACTTAACTTATTAGTAGTTGCTCCAAACATTATATCATCGACATATATCTAAACTACCAAGAGATCTTTACCTTTTTTCTTTCAAGAACAAAGTATTGTCAATTTTACCTCTCTTATAGCCATGCTCAAGCAAGAACTTTGACAATCTGTCATATCATGCTCTTGGAGCGTGCTTGAGCCCATAAAGTGCCTTGTCAAGATTGTAGACATGATCAGGACATTCCTTGCTTTCAAAACCCGGAGGTTGCTTGACAAACACTTCTTCTTTTAGATAGCCATTAAGGAAGGCACTCTTGACATCCATCTGATGGAGATTAAATTCCAT
The DNA here is from genome assembly GCA_002018475.1 of Nicotiana obtusifolia. Classification (NCBI taxonomy): domain Eukaryota; kingdom Viridiplantae; phylum Streptophyta; class Magnoliopsida; order Solanales; family Solanaceae; genus Nicotiana; species Nicotiana obtusifolia. The sequence goes on from MCJB01001634.1 coordinate 1,963, forward strand.
GTAAGCAACAAAGGCTATAAGAAGTCTAATTGCTTCTAATCTAGAAACTGGAGTAAAGGTCTCATCATAGTCTATACCCTCCTCTTAACTATATCCTTGAACACTAATCTGGCCTTGTTCCTTGTAACTGTTCCATCTTCATCAAGTTTGTTTCTAAAGACACATTTTGTGCCAATTACTGATCTGTCCTTGGGTCTTGGTACCAGATGCCAAACTTGACATCTCTCAAATTGGTTGAGTTCATCTTGTATTGAATTTACCCAGTCTGTATCTTGCAAAGCTTCAGCAACATTCAATAATTAATATAAAAACATCAAAAGCACAAAGATTCTTCAAAGAAGATCTAGTTTTGAATCTAGAGGTTGGATCAATAATTATGTTCTCAATGGGATGAGAACTTTGGTACTTGCAAGATTCCACAACCAGTTGGTTTCCCCTAGATGTTCCTTCAATGTTTTGTTGCTGAGGAAAGGTTCATGGACAGGTTCCCTCGAGGTTTGAGGATCAGTTCATCTTTGTTCAGTTCCCCCTGTCAGGTTGCCTTGGGTGGAAGGACCCGTTCCATCACCCGTTCCTTCTTCTGGTGCAGCTTCAGTCTGGGATGTGGTTTCATTTGAGTTTCTTACCAACCCAATTGCTTCATCATCCTTTTCCTGCCTCTCAGAAAGAATGTTAGTTTCATAAAAAATCAAGAATATCCCAAGTTTTACTATGTGAAGAATATCCCAAGAATACTCCCTCATCACTTCTGGGATCAAACTTACCTAGGGAGACTTTACCATTATTGTGCACATAGCACTTGCATCCAAATGCCCTAAAATGGGATATATTTGGTTTTCTCCCTTTAAGTAACTCATAAGGAGTCTTCTCAACAAGAAGTCTAGTCATGCACTTATTTATGATGTAGATGCAATATTTATAGCTTCTGCCCAGAAACTAGGGGTCAGTTTACTGGAAAGAATCATAATCCTAGCCATTTCTTCCAATGTCCTATTCCTTTCAACTACTCCATTTTATTGTGGAGTCCTAGGAGCAGAAAAATTATGATTTATCCCATGCACATCATAAAATTCAACAAATTTAACATTCTCAAATTCAGTACCATGATTAGACCTAATTGATGCAAGTTGATTACCTAGTTGTTTATGAGTTTTTCTAACAAAAGAAGTGAACATGTCAAATGCTTCATCATTAGATGTTAAAAATAATGTCCAAGTAAACCTAGAGTAATCATCAACAAGCACCATAACATATCTCTTACCACATCCGCTCAATATTCTCATTGGTCCACAAAGATCCATATGGACCAGTTCCATCGTCCTGGTGGTGCTTACCATTTTCTTACTTTTGAAAGAGGATCTTACCTGCTTCCTCCTTGCACAAGCCTCACAAACTTTATCTTCCTTGAACTTAATGTTAGGCATCCCTATTACCAAGTCCTTGGAGACTAGTTTGTTGAGTTTGCTTAGACTGGCATGTCCAAGTCTTTTTGTGCCAGAGGGGGTCATTATCCAACACACTTAATCAAGGTCGTTCATTATTTGAAAGTGCGGACAGATCCACAACATATATGTTGTTCACTCTTTTTTCCTGCAAAACTATCTTGTCAATGGTAAGATTAATCACAAAGCATTTTGAAGAGGTGAATATGACCATGTTACCTCTATCACACAATTGTGATACACTTATTAGACTGTACTTCAATTCATCTATAAAGTAGACATTCTCAATATAATGAGAATCAGTCTTATCTACCTTTCCAACCCCAATGATCTTACATTTCTTCCCATTTCCAAAAGAGACATTACCTCGTTTTCCTCAAGTGAAAGGAACTGATTCTTGCTTCCTGTCATATGCTGAGTAGCCACTATCTATGTACCATATTTGGCTGCTCCCTTTCACTTGGATCTGCAAAAGGAAATTAGGGGTTAGTCTTAGGAACCCAAACTAGTTTTGGTCCTCTTCTATAGGTAAAAGGATGAATCAAATTCTTTTTAGCCCAACTTGACAGCCTATTTTTCCCTTGAACAAAATTTGACTTGTCTTTTCTTTTGTAGTGTATTCACTTTCATAGTGAACGATGTTACTGCAGTTGTGCAAATCATGTTCTCAGAAAGTGTAAGATACTTGCCTTTGGGATCCCACCTAAGTGCAGGGTTCCCAAAGCCAAGTCCTCTTCTGTTGCTACTATAGTGTTCTTCCATGAAAATGCATCAGAGGACCTGTTCCATTTAAAAGTTCTGTCTACATCATGCTTGACCTTGCTTAGATCCTCCTTTAGGATTCTTACCTGTTCATCTCTCTTGTACAACTCATATATCATTTTTCCTATATTTTTTTCTAAAGTGAGTTGTGTGTGATCAACTGTCTTTTTGCCCGTTCCTAGTTTCAATTTTAGATTTTCAGATCTAAGCTCTAGGACAGTTGTGTCAAGTGCATGAACCTGGTTCTTTAACACAGTATTTTCACTTACAATTTCACTAGCCCTAAGTTCCAGATTTTTGCACTTAGATTTAAAAATCACACATTCTTTAGACAGCTGTTCCTTTTCGTTATTTACATTCTTAGATTCATCAATTAGCTCTAATAGCAACTCAGATAACCTTTCTTTAGACAAAAAATTAATCTTGTCTTTGAGATGAAAGACACTTACCTTTGTTTCTTCATCAAATTCTCCAATGGCCATAAGTGCTCGTTCATCATCATCATCATCATCTGAGCTTTCTCCCCAAGCAACGACTATAGCCTTGGTTGATCCTTTGTTGTTGCTTTTCTTATCGAAAATAGGAGATGAAGAATGGGTTAATCAGGTTGTATGAAAATAGTGATGCTCTGAGAATTCACTATTGTTAATGGGTCGTGGGGTAAATTTTGAATAGGGCTTGAATCAGGTCTTACGAGAAGAATATATACTTGCACATGGTTTAATACTGACCAAAATTTTATCCACCAGTTCTTGCAAACAAGGTTGTTCAATGTTGTCGAGATTATTGACATACTTAGATACAATCCTGGTATCTTTAGTCGCATATTGTTGTATAATATTTGATCGTAGAAGATGATAAGTGAAACTCTGTATGATTAGTTATAGTTTAGATAATACAGTGAATTTATCTAAGAAATTTCTAATCATTTGTTATTTATAGTGTAGCATTTTTACAAGGCATTAATCCTTTAAGTTCAATACAAATATCTGATAGTAATATTATTATTTATATAGTAAGGATAATTTCAAATTAATATGATGTTATCCATATATTTGCAAAATATTATTTTGGATCTTGTAGTAAAACACTTATTTACTAATATGAAAAATTGAGTAGTTTAATTCAAAGTTTTAAAATATTGTACTCTTAAAAAGTAGACAATCTTTCTTTCCTTTTATTTTTATAGAGATGTTTTACTTTAATCTTTTTTTCTTACAAACTTTACTATTTTTAAGCAAAAATAAATCATGAAGAATCTGCTATTAAACTCAATGAGCTAGCAGCCTAAAACTTTTGTTTGGACAGATAACCTTCCTCTTCCCTTTTGGTAAATATATACTGTATAGGAGCGGCCTAAAATAATAGTTGTTGAATGTATATTTCTTGAGTGTGTGTATATATGCTTAATCGGTACTTTTTAAATATACATTTGGCTAGCGATTGTAATTTCTTTTGGCCAACAAGCCAAATGTGTTAAAAACTCTAACCTTTTTTCGAATACACATAGTTTATGTTGAAGGTCAAGATAATTACGGAGCAAAAAATGGCAAAAGCATAACACCATAAACGGTGGTCTTTAATTTTTTTTCCTTTGTGGCGGGTCACTTAACCAATCGATAAATTTTCAAGATCAAAAATAAAAAATAAAAAATTGTCCACAAAGCAAAACGTATTAAACTTGAAGTTTTGTCTATTGGTCGGATAAACTGCCCCAATTTACTGAGTATTCGGTATAACTCACGCATTCGTGTACAAACCAGTGCAGACGAAGTAACACGAATATCTCCGGTAGTCAGTCTATTTCCATCAGCCGGCCGGTGGGAGCGAGAACAGCTTGTTTGTGTCATTGATCCATTACGAAGAGACCAAATAATGGGCCAGCTCACTTAAGTGTGAATTCAGCTTGCTTTTTGTCTTGGCCCGCTAGAACGCTTCAAGAAGAAACATGCAAAACAAAAATAAAAGTAAAATGAAAAAAACAAAAAACAAAAAAAAAAAATATATAGATATATCAAAGTAGTCTTTTCTTTTGATCGACTCTTTTTTTTATTTATTAGATACTGCATATGTGTGGTTCTTAAAATTACAATTTAATCTGAGGTTACTTCTGTCATTTTGATCGACCATTTAGGCATTTCATTCTTTTTGTGCAACAAGATTGTTGTAGTTGTCTAAACTATCTTTTTATCTCTCCTTAAACATTTTACTTAATTAACATACCTAAGACGTTTATCATTAACTTAACGTCCTATCTCTTTACTAACACCTTGTTATCTGTATCGACGTTAATGGCATGGATCTTGAGTTTAACTCATACTTGAGGCTTAAGATTATATACAAATATAATATACCATTTTTCATCAACAAGGGACATTTTAACACGTCTTTGCATGCCTAGAATTGGATATTCGTGCGTAAAAACTCATAGATTGTGTTAAAGGATTCGATATCTATTTTATATACATAAAAAAATAAAAATAAAAAACTGACGTTATATATGATATAATTTTTTCACAAAGATGTCCATATGAATCACCTTGCAGCTCCTAACTCCGCTCCTGCGCATAGAGGCGTATCATGTATAATCTTGAGGGGCTACAGATCCCATAAACTTCGACAGAAATATTATATATGTATATATGTACATACCCTAAAAATGGTTAATTTTAATCATTTGATACTCTAAATACTAAAAGCCTTGAGGAGTCACTGAATGAGCAGAATACTAGTGCCCTCGTTGCGTTGAAATTCTGGATCCGCCTCTGCTTGAGTACTGCTTCATTCTATCACAATTCCAAGAATTTCCAATCTTAAAATATTATTGATATAAACCTTCACTTCCCGCTCTATGTTGCAGCATCAAATTGACCAGTGTGATTGATCATGCAGCAATAATGGTTGATGCAGTTTTTATCACTTTTGACCATAAAATGATGCAGAAAAACCATAACTTATATTGAATTTCCTTTACGACTTGACCTATCGAAGATGCATATTAAAGTTATTACAATAATTTATTTGACCATTTACACCTGTTTCTGCTCCAACCACTCAAATTACTTTAAAATTTAAACCCGAAAATATGGTTTCCAATTATTCATGCATGACGTACGAGTGTGACATTCGAGTAATTAATATTTGTTGGAGCTTAAAGTAATAGATTCAGTTGAACTCACGTAGCATATTCAAATATAACTCAAACCACAAACTCTCTCTCCCTCCAGGCTAATTAAGCCACCACTCTCTTTTTGTGACGTGACACATAAAAGCACGGCAACATAATTTTGGAAGATCCGAACAATATTAGTTCAACTCAAAAGTAACATTAATTTGAACTTGTACAAGACTCGTTCTAAATCTAGCTCAAACCAAAAATTCTCTCTCCCTACTCCGGGCTAATTAAGCCACCACCCCTGTTTATGACCCGACACATACAAGTGCGACAATATAAATTTTGAAGGATCCGAACAATATTAGACGAATTCGAAAGCAAGATTTTAGTTGAACTTACGAAACCCGTTCTAAATCTAGCTCAAACTTGAAACGCTCTCTAGTTTCCTTCCTAGGCCGGACCATCCACCCTTTTTCTTCCCCAACCCAACTATTGGACATCAACATCTAATTAATGAGCCACACGTGCATTAGTTTCCTTCTGATAAGTCATGGGCATGTAGGTTGGTTCCTCTCTTGTTTGAGTTAAATAAAGAAGTCTTTTTCTTAGGTTGGCAATTCAAGTTGTTGCACGTGCATGTAATTATGGCAGCTGCATGGGCACAATTAATTTGGCCTTGTCCGTGTTGGCTAATTTTTTGTTGTTATTCTATCTTTGGTTTAGTAAGATTTTATGTGGCTATCGCAGAGTGATAAATACTCCTTTATTTAGGTAAGTGTGTAAGATTTTGTATAAACAATATCGATATTTATAGAAGAATAAAGAATAAACAATATTAATATATCACATTTCTTGACAGCAAATAGCCTTAGTCCATTAATTTTGTTGAGTTTTAAGTTAGAAGAGATTGTGAGTTCAATTCTATCTAACACAATTTTTAATAATAGAATCTCTCTTAAATATTTGACAAAAATACTTTCTAGTTGTGGTTTAAACCTCTCACCAACTAGAGAAAAATCAGTGTCATTTTCTTTTATCTTATTGTATTCATATCGTATTACTCTATATATTTCGCAAAAGTTTTCAATAAAGCGGTGTCGCGCTTCGTTTCACGTGCATCCGCCCTTGCTTTCTTAATTAGAGGTCTCGGATTTCAGTTTTGGATATGAAATCATCTTTTTTAGGAAGCATTTTACCTCCTAGTGTGGAATTTTTAATGCGAATTCGAATTTAATTGGACTCCTATACAGATACCACACATGAAATGAAACATGAAGAAGATTTTTTGTGGCTCAGGTGATGGACCACTTGTTGGTTTTTATCTGCTAATCTCTGGCATGTTCGCGATCTAATGAGAATGTAAATGAGTTGAGAAGTTATCTTTTATTTATTGATAGTATTTTTAAAAAATTAAACTATCAGATCACCTGTACAATAGGAACAGATAGCTATTCATAATAACTGAAGACATGTTAACATACATAATATGCTATAGTAGGTTAAATTTTGTGGACAATATAACAATTATTTACATTACTACTATAATATACAAGTTACATTCATGAGTGTAGCTTCCGTAAGGGAGAGTATAAAAGCTTGTAACTACATGCAATAAGTGTCGGTCCGAAATCAAATTGGCGACAGTCGGAAATCAATCGAAAATCGTGTTTTTTCGACGGATTTTTAACTGCAAAGTATCAGTCGAAAAATATATGGCCGCACTATATTTATGATGGTATCAGTCGAAAATTTACGACGAATTCTGTCGCTGATTAGACTTAAAAAAAAAAACATAAAAATTAAATTTCGATTGATTCCGTCGGAAAATTAAAAAATAAAATTAACTTTTAAATAATTATTCCAACTGAAACAATCACAAAAATTGAGTATTAATTAATTACAAATTTCAGAAATTCTCCATTAGCGACTTATTCAATCGCAAATCTTGATTAAATTTTGTTAGAAATTCTCAATTTGCGACTGAATCATTCGCAAATCCGGGTAATTTCTGGTGAAATTTGCGACTGATTCAATCGAAAATCTGGGATTTTTTAGTAGAATTTGCTAAATTTTTAATTACACCACCTGCCAAATAAAATAGTCAACCAAACACCTAACAACCAACCAAAACCTAATATAACAATCCAAATCCAATATTTACTACGAAACAAACAGTAATATTTATAACAATTCAACCAACTAATCAAGCTACCAAATATCAAACAATATGAATGACACATTTCTCTAACTTCAACTCTAAAACATTCAAATAGCCTATTCAGAATCAGTCTCCTCCTCAAACTCGGACTCAGACTCCATTGCAGCTCCTTACTTGCTTTTCTTTTTAATAATTTTTGGATCAAAGCCTGAGTTTCTTGAAATTCTTGTGACATTTGATCACTTTTTGACGCATAGCTTCCATGTCTTCTTGGGAAACTAATGCCTCAGTGAATAATGCTGCTGGTGGACGACTAGAGGATGGTTGTCCTCCAATTCCGTAGACTCGACCTTTATTTATTATTTTCACGAGAAATAAAGAAAAGAAAGTAAAAGAAGTAAAAAACAAACACGCAACTTTCAAACTAATACCAAAATAGTTAATTACATAATATTTATACATTTATTTACGCCAGCAGTCGCCTGTGTCCAAATTGCAGTCATATCCTCCGGGGCCGGCTGAGTTCCTTCAAGCCGAGTTTGTTGCCATGTATCAAGATCAATATGATACTTGTCCTGAAATAAAAATAATACACGTTATATAAATAAAATAAACCAAGAGGAAAAATAATATACTGCTGGTGTTGGGATTATATAAATATCTCTGAAGCACGCGATTCGACCCATCCTTCTCTTGTGCCGTCTTTCTTTCTCTTCATGTGGATCTCCGCGAAGTCACATCTCCCTTACGTTCCTTTTCCTGAAAATTAAGAAGTAATTAGAGTTTTGTGTGTGTGTGTGTGTGTGTTCAATTTACATACTTGTAAAACTAAGAATATTTTTTAATGAAATTACCATTATCAAACGATGGGCTACGAAACTAATAGAACCCCCAATATGAAATGCTCCACCCCTGGTAGAAGCTTTGTTTAACTTTGCATGTTCACTGTTCTTCTTCCACTTAGGGGTATTCCACTTCGCCAAGAGCTGATCCAGATATCTTCACGTATCCAATCAAGCTTGGTGCCACCTCTCCTAGTTTTCCATGCCTTGATGCCACAATAACTTCAACTCATCAATCAAAGGCTGCATGTAAACATCAATCAACTTTTTTGGATTACATGGACTTGTAACAATACAAGTTAGAAAAAAATATGGACGTGTCATACATAAATCAGGTGGAAGATTATACGGTGTAACAAATACTGGCCAACATGAATATGGTACAGCAAAGACTGCAAATGGAGTGAATCCATCAGCACATAATCCCAACCTAATATTTCTTGGTTCACTAGCAAAGCCCGAGAATACCCTATCAAAATGCTTCTGTGCTTCTCCATCTGAAGGATGACATAGAATACCAGCTGGACTTCTATGATCATAATGCCATCTCATATGAGGAGCGGAACTCATTAATCCATACAACCTCTTTAACCTTGGTATATGGGGTAAGTAATGCATCGCCTTCATTGGGATCTTCTTCTTTTTATCATTTATGAAATCCTTGTAACGAGGCTTGTTACAAAATTTATAGTTCTCTAGAGATGCATCATCTTTATAGAATAACATGCAACCATTCTCACAGGAATAAATCCTCTCTGATGAAAGACCCAACTTGGAAACTAATTTTTTTGCCGTGTAGAAATCTTTGGGTAGGTCAATGTTACACTGATTAAGTTCATTCATAAGCCTAATGATAGAATTCATGCCAGATTGAGAAATAGAACTATCCGAACTTAATCTGAAGAAATCGAACAACAACAGACAACTTGGATTGCATTGAGCCTTCATACAACGGACAACTAGCTTCCTCTAACTCTTTGAAGAACTTCTTAGCTTCATCATTTGGTTCATATTGAACCCCCTGGAACATCTCAGAGGCATCCCTCATCATGTCATTGAATCTAGAATTTTTAATATTATTCTCCATTACGGGACTACCCTCCTCACCACCAAAAGAATTATGAAAATCAACATCATTTACGCTATCAAGATTCTCCCCATGAGCAATCCATGCATAATAATTTTTCAAAAATCTCTTTTTAAGAAGATGACATATAGCAACATCTTCTCCCAATAATTTAACACATTTGTATTTCACACAAGGGCACCTAATCGTTCCTTCAATACGTGTCACGATCCAATTCTCCTATAGGCCATGATGGCGCCCAACATTATCACTAGGCAAGCCAACAGTGAATGAAACTATGTTATTTTCCTTTTACTAAGTTTTCAAGTGATTAAATTTCATTAATTAAAAGGTTAACAAATCGCAAATTTGTAAATAAATAGACGAAAGCAGCTGAGTGCAATCATAATAATAGAATAACCCAAAACCATATGTCTGCTAGTGTATTTGCCAAGACCTGGTGTCACAAGTGTATGAGCACTAATAGATTATACTAAACTCTAGCTACTCTCGAAAATGTAAATAGACAGAAATAAATACAACGGAGAGACTCTAGGTGCTGCGGAACAGCTCAGGAAGCAGCTCACCACTAGGCCTCGGGATATCTGGGACGCGCGCCGGTAGTACCGCCAGATGCACCTGCCTTAGATCCTCCACGATTAGTGCAAAAGGGTAGCGTGAGTACATAAATAACATGTACCCAGTATATATCAAGTCTAACCTCGAAGAAGTAGTGACGAAGGATCGACATCAACACTTACTATGGGCTATCAATAGCAGTACAAAAGTTCTAAATAAGCATGGGTTATATAGATTATAATAATAATAATAACTCATTAGAAAGCAGAAAATAAATAATTCTTTCACACATGGAAATTCCCAAATTAATTCAGTCATATATGATTTCGAGCCATGAAATGAAATCAAATGTATAATTAAATTCCGAGTATTATCACGCACGATTATGCCGAGGTCGTACTGCACAATCCAGAATCATGTGTATACTGCCGAGGGTCGAGCAGCATGAACCATAGATGCATTGATCTACTGCCGAGACGTTCGGCTCGCTCCACAAGAAGAGAGGATACTTTATAAGTATTTGACTTAAACTTTATTAAAGGCTAATACACAATGTAGTACAAATTCCATTAACGACTTTTCACAATTCCTCTAACAAGTTCTAATACGATTTAAGCACTTTAATTAGCAAGTAGGATTAAACATTTCAAATAATTCATGATTTGGGTCCTAGAACTACCCGGATATAAGCATAATTAGTAGCTACACACGGACTCCCGTCACCTCGTACATATGTAGCCCTCATAATTAGAGGCAAACATTAATTCAAATCACCTATGGGGTAAATTTCCTCTTACAAGGTTAGACAAGAAACTTACCTTGTCACAAAGCTTACCTTCCGGCCTCAAATTCCCTCTAAAGCCTCAACTCGATGCCGAACAAATTCGAAACAAGTCAAATATTGCATAAATTAATCAACATATGTTCAAAAGTTTATATTTTAACTATTAGAGTGATTACCCAACTCCAATTGAAGGATTTCTAAAATTCATCTCCGGGCCCACATGCCCGGATTCTGAAATTTTAGAAGAAAGTTGTTACTCATAACCTCACGAACTCAAATATATAATTCTCACTCCATTCTATAACTATTTTTGTGGTTAAATCCCATTTTTATCATAACCTAGGTTTTTCATCTAAACACATAATTTTCACAATTTTACATGTTAATCCAACCATAATTTATGTATTTAACTCATATTGTGTAGAAATTACTTACCTCAAAGTGCTACTTGAAAAACCCCCTCCAAGAGCTCCAAATCGCCCAAGAAATGAAGAAAAATGAGCCAAAATAGCCCTAGTCCCGCATTAAACAAACCATTCTGCCTCCAGTGCTTTTCGCACCTACGGAAGGTTGACCGCTTCTGCGGCTCCGCATCTGTGAAAAAATTATCGCAAATGCATCCTTTTTCCAGTTGGCCTACTTCCACATATGTGGACCACTGGCCCGCTTCTGCGGGCCCGCTCCTGTGACACGCGTGCCGTTCCTGCGTCTTTGGCCGCTTCTGTAGTTTCCTCCATTGCACCTGCGCGTTCGTAGGTGCGCACACTCAACCCCATCTGTTGTTCTTGCGATGCTCCAGCTGGCCGATATTACGGCTGCTGGCTTACTTCTGCGAGCTTGCACCTGCGGCAGGTCCTTCGCAGGTGCAATTGCACCAGAAGCTGGATGGTTAAACTGCTCACCCAAGGTCAAATGACCTCCGCGCATCGTCCGAATGGTATCCGGGGCCCCCGAGGTCCCATCCAAACATACCAACAAGTTTGAATCATAAAACGGACTCGATCCCACCCTCGGAATGCGGAAAACAACATTAAAACTAGGAATCGCAACCTAAAACAAATAGGATCAACTTATGAACTTCAAATTCTTTCATCTTACTCCAAACGCGTCGAATATACTTAAACTACTCGGAATGCAACTAGTCTCAAATCACAATACGAAACTATTATCCGGCTCGGAATCCCAAACGGACCTCGATAATACCAAGATCTACTCCAAACCAAATTTAAAGAACTTTTAAACCTTCAATAAGCAAACTTTCAACCTTAAGCGCCGAAATGCCCCCGTGTCATCCAAAACCCGATCCGAACATACGCCCAAGTCCAAAATCATCATACGAACCTATTGGAACAGTCAAATCCCGATTCCGTGGTCTTTCACTTAAAATGTTGACCAAAGTCAAACTTAGCCTTTTAAAAGCCAACTAAGGAACTAAGCATTTCGATTTCAACCCAAACTCTTTCAAATCCCGAACTTGTTAGAATAAATGAATAACGATAGAGGGGGGTTGAATAGCGTTTTTACAAACTTTGTCTGATTTTCGCAATCAAGATATATAATTGAAGTATGAGTGCGAAAATAAGATAGCAAGAATGTAATTGCGGAAATATAAATAGAGAGCGTACACCCAGATGTATAGTGGTTCACTACAACGTGTAGCTAGTCCACTCCTCAAGATCGCACTTGAGTATTTCACTATCACTTGTTAAGCTTACGGGTGCTCAACAAACCGTTACAACACAAAACTTGATCACACAAGCTTTGCAACACAACCAAGGAAGACACTCTTCCTAACAACAAGGGACAACTTCCCTTAAGTGTATGACAACACTATTTTTCACTAGAATTACAACTCTCTCAAGAGTAGATGAAGTGAA
>MCJB01001635.1:0-14587 GCA_002018475.1 Nicotiana obtusifolia
TATGTATGAGATGATGATGGCCCACAGAGGCGTATATATGTATATGATGATTTTAAAAAGGATATAAATATATGTATATGCATATGCATGTCAAGCATGACATGGTTAGTCGCCCTCAGAGGCATTCAGATGGTACAGGTTGTATGTCTCTTACCCTGATGCTTGTTATTGTTCTTACATTATGTTTCCTGTCTTACATACTCAGTACATTATCCGTACTGACGTCCTTTATTTGTGGACGCTGCATGTCGTGCTGCAGGTCCGGACTGACAGATAGACGAGGCTCCCCCACTACAGTAGGTTGTCCAGTTCAGCGGATATTGGCGAGATCCATCCTTCGGACTTGCCACAGTCTTGGTATGCATTTTGTTGTAGGCATTATGGGCACGTCGGGGCCCTGTTCCGACGTAGGTTACATTATGTACGTTTTTGTAGAAGCTCATAGACAAGTGTCAATTTATGCATAGACAAGTAATGGGTTGGCTTATGTACAGTTGAATTGCCTTGTTGGCAAACGTATATATTTTATTTTATGGTTTTGCATTGTAGCCTTATGGGCCATATTATGTATATAAGTATGTTCGTATCATGGCATGACGTCTCGGTTCATTATAATTATTGTTCGAGATTATATGCATATGACAAGCCTTATAGATAATAAGGAAAGTTAGATGAAGGGTATGCCGGCGCCCGTTGAGTAGGGTCCGGTGCCGGTCGCGGCCCTCCGGCTTGGGTCGTGACATTAATATCTGGTTCGGATTTTGGTTATGGAAGCTGGAATAGGTATGTTATCTTATTTGGGACTAGTGTGCAAAATTTGAGGTCATTTGGAGTTGATTTGTAATAGTTCGGCATTAGTTTTAGAAGTTGGAAGTTCATTAGTTTCATTAGGCTTGAATTGTGGTGCGATTCGTGATTTTGATGTTTTTCACAATTATTTGAGTCTTCGAGTAAGTTTGTAATGTGTTTTAGGATTGGTTGGTTTGTTTGGAAGGGGTCCCGGGGGCCCCGGGGGTATTTCGGATAGTTGTCGGATCATGTTTTGGACTTAGGAAAATGTTGATGGCTTCAAGTACGGTGCAACGCACCTGTGTGGATTTGGCCGTAGGTGCCACGCTGCAGATGTGAAGGTTTTGCCTCTGTGAGCCCGCATATGCGTATGGTGTTTCGCAGAAGCAGAGTTGGGTTGGGTAGGCTGTGGTCGCAGATGCGAATGGGGAGCCGCATTTGCGGAAGCACAGGTGCGGTAGTTTGTCCGTGGATACGGAAAATGCAGAGGCTTTAGAGTTTGCAGGTGCGAAGGTAGTCCACAGAAGCAGACTCGTAGATGCGGAGATTTTTCCGCAGATGCGGAACGGCGGAGGCTACAGAAGGATCAAAGATGCACAATTTTGGTCGCGCATGCGGAACCACAAATGCGTTAAGTGACCGCAGGTGGGGGTTTCACTTGCAGTCTACATATGTCAACGGGTTTGGTATTTTTCTGATATTTGGAGTTGTGGAGCTTGGCTATAAGCGATTTTTTGAGTACCTTTCAGCATAATTGAGGAGGTAAGTGAAGATTAATCACTTTTGTTGTTAGATATTGATTACCCATTGATTATTACACCTAATTTCATGAATCTAAGATGGAATAGAATTTTCGGACCGTTATTGGATAGTGAGATTTGAGGATTTGAGGGTGGATTTGTGGTTGGAATTGGATGATTTTGGTACGGTTGAACTCGAAATTGAATGAGTGTCCGGAATTTGTGAATTTTGTCGGGTTTCGTGGTACGATCCTAGGGTAGAACTTTTGGGTTAACTTTTTTATTTGAGTTAAATCTTAGCTTTGTCTTTTGGAATCACTTCCTATGGCTTTTATTGATGGTATTACGTTATTTTGGCCAGATTCAAGTCGTTCGGAGGCCGATTAGCGAGGCAAGGGCTTTTTGGAGTATTGAGTTGCGCATTTTGAGGTAAGTGACATTTCTAAACTTTGAATTGAGGGTAATAACCCCTGGAAAACATGTTATTTGTGATGTGTTGGGGTGACACGCATGCTAAGTGACTGGCGTGTGGGCGTGCACGGGGTAATCATGATCCGGGTTGACTTTTGGGTTGTGGTACCATCATACCTTGTTTTATCCGTGTTTTCCCTACTTGTTAGATTTACTGAGCTATGATTCATGATAGAAGTCATATTTTAGACTATGTGGTTATCTAATTGAGACGTGATGAGGCTATTTCTGTTGTTTTGAGTTATCTGATTTAACTGTATTTTTACACTCAGTCATGATTCTTAATTGGTATGTCATATCTCAGTGTTTGTTCATCATTCATTATCACATCGCATGCTATCATTGTTGTTCCATATGTGGCGTTGTTAGGCTGAGTGTTGTGAGATTGTGAGCTCTTAAGACTTGAGATATTGATGACTGGGGGGGGGGGCTTAAAGCCGTGTTGAGAGTTTTATTGTGGTTCGGGTTGCACGCTGCAGCAGGCCATATTTGCTCTACTACTACTACTACTACCACTACCACTACCACTACTACTACACTACCACTACCACTACTACTTGTTAGATTTACTGAGCTATGATTCATGCTAGAAATCGTATTTTAGACTATGTGGTTATCTGATTGAGACATGATGAGGCTATTTCTATTGTTTTGAGTTATATGATTTAACTGTATTGTTGTTGTTATTATTATTATTATTATTATTATTATTATTATTATTATTATTATTATTATTATTATTGTTGTTGTTGTTGTTGTTGTTGTTGTTGTTGTTGTTCTTATTATTATTATTATTATTATTATTATTATTATTATTATTATTATTATTATTATTATTATTATTTCAAAATTGTTTATAAAAAGAGTAATGATAATAGTCTTTCCGATTTTCTTACTAGAGAATATATGAATTCATAATTCTTTGTGTTTCATTTTCCAGATGAGACCACAATATACACCCCCTGGGGGAAGGGGAAGAGATAGAGGCAATGGCAGAGATAATATACTTGCCCAAATTGGAAATCAAAAATTAATAGCTGATAATTTTGCAGAAAGTTTAGGGGTTAATACTGATCGCCCCATGTACAAAGAATTCATGGATTTCATAAAATCCAAGCAAGATACGGGTAGTAACCCACCATCTTATTTCAATAGCCTTGACAGATGAAGGTCAAGAAAATGTGGTTTATAACCAGAGTCAACAGAAAGAACTAATAATTCTTTTGGAACAATCAGATCTCAAATGGAAAGATAATCCATTTGATAAAATCCTTTTTCTTCTTATAACTAGACCTTCTCTTCTCGGTCTTTTCTCTTCTTTTCTCAGGATTTCTCCACTTCTTTCTCTTGTACCTATAAGATTCTTTCTGATCTTTCTTTTTTCTATGAGGCTTCTTAATCTTAGGGATATCTATGGCCAACTGTTCAGAGAACTCTCCTAATTGTTTTCTTTTATTTAGACGGTGTTTCTTAATCTCTTGGTTTAGCTTAATCTCATTGCAAAGTGCTAAACCTTCCTGAGTGCATATACTAATCTACTTACGATAAGTATAACTATTATAATCTATGCTCATAGCAGTACCTCTAAGGGTATTTCTAATCCTTTCTGCAAAAAGGGTTGGGAGTCCATATATAAACTTAGACTTCCAGTGAGTATTATTACACTCTGGTAATTCCATAACTCTTGAACGGAATACATCCTTATACCATCTAAATTCAGTAAGTATATGACACCTTAGGTAGAGTAGGCCATAAAGCCAAAGATTGTAAGGTTAAGGATAAGATTAAGAACCTTGACCTAGATGATAGTTTTAAGGATTCATTATATAAGATCCTTTTGAATTCTTCAAGGGATAATTCCCCAGTAAGTAGTGACACGGAATCTTCAACTGATGGAGATTTTAAAGTGTTATGAAATGAAGAATATTATTCTTCATCAGAATCATAGTGTGGACCTTGTAAGCAGATGCAAGGTGAGTGTTGTAATAACAACAGAGAAGATGAGTTTTATAACATTTATTCTCAGTTTAAGGATTTAGATATAAATGTCCTTAAAAATGATGGTTCATTAGAACTCCTTAGAGTCATTAAGGATCCTGAACTAAGATCCCAGATTATAGATAAGATAGATCCACTTAAGGATACTAGTCCTAAGGATTCTGAAGTAGAAGAAATTCCTTCCCAAAAAGGTCTGTATACAATTTCTGATATTAAGAGGATTTTAAGAGAAAAATCTCTGGCCATTGATAGGTCAACCACTGTTATAATATAGCCTTATATTATAACAGGTCAAGACTTGAAGGAGGAGATTAATAATCTCAAGAATGAAGTCTCGAATTTAAAGGCTTCTAATATAGCCTTAGATAAGAGGATTATTAAGTTAGAAAATCCTCAGGTTACCCCAAATTTAGAATTCAGTACTGACATCACGAATTAGAATTAGGTCCTAGTACTTCTAATAAAGAACTAAGAGATGATTTTTTAGGAACAGTTAATTAACCTGACAATGAGTTTTTGCAGAAATTACAGTTCTTCACTACTCAGAAATTCCTCATTAAGGTAACTCTTTTGATTGATTGTAATTTCAAAAAAGAGTTTGTTGCATTATTTGATAGTAGTGAAGATTTAAATTGTATAAAAGAAGGGGTAATACCTTCTAGATATTTTCATAAAACCACTCATAGATTAAAGAATGCTAGTGGTCAGCATATGAGTATTACTTATAAATTACCTAAAGCATCTATTTGTAAAAATAATTTTTGTATTCTTGAAAATTATGTTTTAATAAAAGATATTCATCGGCATGTAATATTAGGTGTGCCATTTTTCATAAAATTATGCCTTTTTCTAACTGGATGCTAATAGCTTTATAGGTACATACAATTGAAAATAGATTACCTTTGAATTTATAACTCAACCAATTCAAAGATTATTGAATAAAATTATTTCTAATAACATTACTGCAATAAATAAGCAGATTGATTTTCTCAAAAATAAAATTTGTGGTCTTACTATTGAGCAGGATTTAAAAGCTCCAAAATTAATAGAAAAAATTGATTTGTTAAAAAATCAGTTTCATTTACAAATTTGTGGAGACCATCCAAATCAATTTTGGAACCGGAAACATCATATTGTAAGTCTTCTTATGAAGAAGGCTTTTCAGAGGGTAATATCCCAACTAAAGCTAGGCCATGCCAACTGAATTCCCAATATTTGAAATTATGCAAAAAGGAAATTGATTCTCTAATAGATAAAGGTTTAATAAAACCTTCAAATTCCAAATGGTCTTGTACTGCTATCTATGTTAATAAACACACAAAACGGGAACATGGTGTTCCTAGACTTGTTATAAACTATAAGCCCCTTAATAAGGCGCTAAAATGGATTAATACCCTATTCCTAATAAAAAGGATTTATTGGATAGATTACATGATGCGATTATATTCTCAAAGTTTGATTTAAAATCAGGCTATTGGCCGATTCAAATAGCTGAATCAGATAGATATAAAATCGCTTTTAATGTCTCAATGGGTCAATATGAGCGGAATGTTATGCCATTTGGTTTGAAGAATGCTCCTTCTGAATTTCAGAAGATTATGGATGATATCTTTATTTCTTATACTAATTTCATAATAGTTTATATAGATGACATTCTGGTATTTTCAAAAAATATTGAAAGTCATTTTCGGCACCTAAAAATATTTGGAAAGGTTATTATACAAAATGGTTTGGTTATTTCTAAACCAAAGATGAATCTTTTTCGGTCTAATATTAGATTTTTAGGTCATAATATTGAAAAAAGGGAAAATAATTCCTATTAATCATAGCAATGAATTTGCTTCTAAATTCTCTGATATTATAACTGACAAAACTTAATTGCAGAGATTTTTGGGCAGTCTTAATTATATTTCTCCTTTTATAAAGGATTTAGCTAGAGATACTGTTGTTCTTTATGATAAGACTTAAGAAGAATCCAAAAGTCATACAGATGTTGTTAGTACTATAAAACAAAAGGTTAATAACCTTCCTTGTTTAACACTTGCTAATCCAAATTGGGATAAAGTTGTAGAAACTGATGCTTCTGATATAGGTTTTGGGGGTATACCCAAACAAATATCTTTTGATAAAAACAAGAATCTTGTTCAGTTCTATTCTGGAAAATGGAATAATTCTCAGAGAAATTACGCAATTGTAGCTAAAGAAGCTCTTGCTATAGTTAAGTGCGTTTTCAAATTCCAAACTGATTTATATAGTCAAAAGTTTTTAATAAAAACTGATTGTCAAGCTGCTAGATTTATCTTTAATAAAGATTTCAAGCATTGATGTTTCAAAACAAATATTTGCATGGTGGCAAGCTCTATTAGCCCCTTTTGATTTCGAAATTGTTTATAAAAAGGGTAGTGATAATAGTCTTCCCGATTTTCTTACTAGAGAATATTTGAATTCATAATTCTTTGTGTTTCATTTTTCAAATGAGACCACAATATATACCCCCATCGGGGAAGAGGAAGAGGTAGAGGCAATGGCAGAGATAATATCCTTACCCAAATTAGAAATCAAAAATTAATTGCTGCTAATTTTGCAGAAAGTTCAGGGGTTAATAGTGATCACCCCATGTAAAAAGAATTTATGGATTTCATAAAATCCAAGCAAGATACGGGTAATAACCCACCATCTTATTCAATAGCCTTGACAGATGAAAGTCAAGAAAATGAGGTTTATAACTAGAGTCAGCAGAAAGAATTAATAATTCTTTTGGAACAATCAGATCTCAAATGGAAAGATAATCCATGACAAATAATGGCCAGGTATTTAGATACGACATCATATTCCACAACTACTTATAAGTATCGAATGAATTATGAGTTGATTTTACTATCAACAGGATCAGCTGAAATTCAGCATTTTTATCATACTACAAGAAAAGTTTATAACGTTTCTAAGATAATAATCAAGCATATTATTCCCGCAGATGAATGGGGAATTAGTACTTTAAGGGAAAAGGATTATATCCACCTTGAACAGAAAATTCCTGTTAATTTCAATTATTGGGATTATATCCAAAGTTTTAATTAAACTTTTCTGTATGAAAATTCTATTAGAAAACATTCTTGGTTCATTGAAATCAGCCCCGATTTATTTGAGCAGAATTTGCCAAATTGGTTTTTGTGACTGTGAACTTTATATGGCTCATCGATGGATATTCTACCAGAAATTTTTAAGAGTTTATATACTCAGTGGATAGAATTATCACCCAAATTAATAATTTTACAGAAGGATAATCTATTCTTCAAAGATATGGACCTTATGTATTTTTTTCATAGAATTCTCCATCCCGTGGATAATGAAATGGGATATTGAAGTTAGTTATACTAGCAAGGGATTTCCCTGTTGAAATAGAATTTTTTACACAAAGTTCTGGAGCAAGATGCTTCAAAAAGATAAGGAAGGAAAGGTCCATGGCCAAGAAACCATTGATAATATTCATAAGGCACTCGAGAATTATAGTTCAAAAAGTAACAGCAGCAGTAATACTGAAGAAAGCAGCCCTTTCAAGCACTTGACCAGAATGTTACAAATGATAAAGGATGTAGTTTCGAAGAAAGAAATTTTTGCTTCTTACTTCGAAGAAATCAGAAGAGATTTAGCAAGAAACTTTGATACAGAAGTTTCAGATGATGTGTCAATGGCATCAGTTGGTAATACCATAGATGAAGACATCTTCCTTGCTGGAGAATCTCAAGAAATTCAATCAGAACAGATTAATATTGAAGAAATCGAAGAATTTCTGAAGAAGATGAAGGAAAAAGCGGAAGCCTCTTCCTCTAAAAAGGACGAAGGCAAAACAGTCGTTTGATAAAGATTGAAGGCCCCATTGAAAAATTATTGGTTTAATAAAACAAATCAGCTTTTATAAAGCAGAAGACCCCACCATGATATAGTGTCGGGAATCAAATCTACCTTTATAAAGTAAATTGTCCTTTTTACTTTTTCTTTTTCTTTGTCAGCCACACTTATAATTGTTTTGTCGACCATTACTATTCAATTTTTGTTTTCAAGATCCATTATATAAGGATCATAAGTTTTAAAATAGAGTAAGCTTTTTTTTTGGAGGTTCTCTCGGAGCTCTCTCTCTCTCACTTGTAAAAACAATCTCTGTTTTCAACTTTGTATATCAATAAAATCAAAAGACTTACTGGTCACAATCGGCGGTCTCAGGTATTTTAAATTTCTTTTTTTATTTTTTAAATTTTATTAGTTAGAAATTTAACCTAAATGATAGGCTAAATACTTATGTGTTTGTCACGACCCGAATCCCAAACCCGGTCGTGATGGCGCCTCTCGTGAAGACAAGGCCAGCCGATTCGAACCATAACTCATTTTAAGCAATAAATTTCACAAGACAACAACACAACACAGTTTAATAGTAGTCATTTGCGGAAAAACATAGTGAACCATCCCAACAACAGCCCGAAACCGGGGTGTCACAAAGTCATGAGCAACTAATGAAATCCTAATAACAAGATTACTATTACAACATCTCTGGCACAATTGTTTGAAGAAAGTGGAAATAACAATACAAAGAGATATGGGGCTGCAGACGCCAACAGCTACCTCGTAGTCTCTGAGTCACCGCTCTGACAATCGTAGTCAATGCCTCGGAGCGGAATCAATAACGCCTGAATCTGCACACATGGTGCAGGGATGTCACGACCCAAAATCCCAACCATGATCGTGATGGCGCCTCTCATGAAGACAAGGCCAGCCAATTCAACTAAACTTCATTCAAACAGTTAAACAATACAAAAATAATATAAGTACGGTTTAATAACAGCAATTTGCGACAAAATACAGTGAACCATCCCGACTACAGCCCGAACCGGGGTGTCACAAAGTCATGAGCAACTAATCAAAATCCTAATAATAAGATTACTAATACAATATCTTGGCACAGTTGTTCGAAGATACTGGAAACAACAAGATAAAAGAGATACGGGGCTGCGAACGCCAACAGCTACCTCGTAGTCTTTGAATCACCACCGTGACAATAGTAATAGTCAGTACCTCGAGGTGGAACCGACAACGCCTGAATCTGCACACATGGTGCAGGGAGTAATGTGAGTACTTCCAACTCAGTGAGTAATAAATATAAATAATGACTGAATGTAAGAAACACATAAGATTTAGAGCAATCCACGATGGAACAGTAAAAACATGTAACATCTCAAATAGATAGCGTGAAGTAAATGGAACAACACCAACACAACCAAAAATGCAATGCGATGCAATGCAATGCAATGCAATGCAAGTCATGACTATCGTGGCGGCGTGCCACCCGTTCCCTGGGTACCCGGCGCTTACTGTGGGGGGTTCAGTAGCGCAATATCTCGTGACGGCGTGTCACCCGATCCATGCACATTACATCTCGTGGCGGCGTGCCACCCGATCCATTAAAAAAATCATTTGAAAACATCATTTAATTTTCAAAACTGAGTTCAAATAATGATTCAAATCAGTGACAAATACCCCAGAAGGGTTTACATAACCGGCACGAAGCCCAAATATGATTTCAGTAAACAGTGATAAATACCCCTGAAGGGTCCACATAACCGGCAAGAAGCCCAAAATATGGCAAGCAGCCCAAATCATGATGATATCAAACAGGTTTCAATCAAATATGTAGTAAAATCATAAGTCGGGATGGACAAAGTCCCAATCCCCAGTAGTAAACGACCTCATGCTCATCATCGAGCATGTGCCTCAACTCAATATAGCACTACGATGTGCAATCCGGGGTTTCAAACCCTCAGAACATCATTTACAAACATTACCCACCTCAAACCAGCTAAATCCTTAGCCCACGACGCCTTTGCCCTTCAAATTGGCCTTCACGTGCGTCGAATCTATCCAAATTCAGAACAAATACGTCACAATATGTTGAGGGAACAAAACCCAAGCAAAAACAATCAAAAATACCAAGAAATCCTGAAATTAGCAAAACCCGAGCCCCGAGCCCACTTCTCGAAGTTCAAAAATTTTCACATCAACGGGTTCCTTATCTCCCCACGAGTTCGTACATATCAAAAGTTCTCAAATCCGGCCCCAAATGGTCCTCCAAATACCCAATTAAAATTTCAGAATCCCAAGCCCTATTTCTTCCGTTTTTAGCAAGACTTCAATGATTTTCTAGGTGGATTTCACAATATAAACGAGTTTTAGGTCCAAAATTCTTACCTCCAATCGATTCTCCTTGAATCCCTCGTTAATTTCGTTCAAGAACCTCCACAAATGAGCAACTATGGGTGAAAATATACCCAAAATCGCGGACAAAATAAGGCTTAAAACATTCTGCCCAGGCTTCATGGAGTTGTACCTTGCGCTGTGCAGGTTGTACATCCTCTTATCATTTTTCCCTTGTTGTACACCTTCTATTAAAATGCTCATAACTCCTTGTGGAAATATCCAAATGAGCAACGGTTTGAAGATTTAGAAACTAGACTCAAAGATATTTCATTTGATAGGTTGTTACACTACATAACTTTTTATATAATCCGAGATATGAGCTTCTAAAGTGTATCAAGAAATTCTGTCAAAACTGCTCGACCAGCCAACTTCGATCAATCATCAAGTTCTCATAGAATATCCAAATCATGAATGGTTTAACTTTCTGAAAACTAGAATATAAGGTCTACAACTTTTATTTTTGGATCATCACCAAATTCCTTACAAATTATGAGATATAAGCTTTCAAAGTCGGTCCTGTGCAGCAGAGATTTCTGCCATGCACACTGCCTGGAAAATAACAGCAGCACCAGCTAACTTTAATCTATCGTAACTTTCTGCATATGTCCAAATGATGGATGGTTTATCATTATGGAAACTAGATTCAAAGGGCTACAACTTTCATGTTTTGCAATTTTTCTGATTCCTTATATATTGCAAGATATGAGCTTCCAAACTGGACTATACACACCAGTTTTTCTGCAATTTTCTGCAATTTTTTTCATCTTTTCCAAAGATGAAATAGTCCGTTTAACCACCCAAAACTCACCCGAGCCATTCGGGACCCCGTCCGGATATACCAACAAGTCCTAAAATATATTACGGACTTAGTCGAGGCCTTAAATCACATCCAACAATGCTAAAACACGAATCATACCCCAATTCAAGCCTAATGAAACTAATAAATTCCAACTTCTACATTCGATGCCGAAACCTATCAAATCGAGTCCGACTGACCTCAAATTTTGCACACAAGTCATAAATGACATAACGGACCTATGAACTTTTTCAAAACTGGATTCCGACCCCGATATCAAAAAGTCAACCCCTCGGTCAAACTTTTCAAAAATCTTCTATTTTCCAACATTTGCCAAAATGCGTTGAATTGTCCTACGGACTTCCAATTTTAAATCCGGACATACGCCTAAGTCCGAAATCATCATACGAAGCTATAGAAACTCTCGGAATTCCATTCCGACCCTCGGATCAAAATCTCGTCTATTAACCGGAAATCGTCAAAATACTAACTCCACTAATTCAAGCCTAATTCTACACGGGACCTCCAAAAACCAATTTCGATCACACTCCTAAGTCATAAATCACCTCCCGAAGCTAACCGAACCATCGGAACTCACATCCGAGCCCTCTAACTCATAAGTCAACATTTGGTTGACTTTTTCAACTTAAACCTTCTTAAAAGAGACTAAATATCTCATTTCTTACCAAATCCACTCCGAACGCAAACTACTCAACTCGATCACATAAAACACGGATAATGAAGCATAATGCAGCAGAAATGGGGGAAACAGAGCGGTAACTCATGAGGCGACTGGCCGGGTCGTCACAAGGGAGTAATGTGAATACTTCCAACTCAGTGAGTAGCACATATAATTAATGACTGAAGGTAAGGAAACACGTAAAGCACAAGGCAATGCATAATGAAGTAGTAAATCATTATTTGAAAATAGTAAATAAGTAAGAAATCATTTAAAAATCTTCCTAGCTCTGGTTACCAGTTGCCATTGTTACCAACTGTAACCTACAGTTGTCATTGTTACCAACTATAATATTCCTGGGCTCAGTATCAATCTCACAGCTCTGGTTACCAATTGTCGTTGTTACCAACTGGAACCTACAGTTGTCATTGTTACCATCTGTAATATCTCTGGTTATCGATTGTCATTGTTACCAACCGTAACCTACAGTTGTCATTGTTACCAACTGTATTATCTCTGGTTACCAGTTGTCATTGTTATCAACTGTAACCTACAGTTGTCATTGTTACCAACTGTAATATCTCTGGTTACCGGTTATCATTGTTACCAACTGTAACCTACAGTTGTCATTGTTACCAACTGTATTATCTCTGGGCACCCTGCGCTCACTGGGGGTGTACAAACTCCGGAAGGGGCCCCTTACGGCCCAAGCGCTATATCAAGCCACATCGTGGCATACATCTAGGACCTCGGCCTCATATCAATCAAGCCACCTCGTGGCGTATATACAGTATCTCAGGCCCTCAGCCTCATATCACTCAGTAAAACCTCACACCTGGCCCTCGGCCGCACTCAGTCAGAAAATCATCACAAGCCCCTAGGGCATAGTAAAACAGTAGTTCTCAACCCAAAACATCATTTAAAATATTGTGAAAATCTCAAAACTGAGTAAAAAGTGGCTAAGTTGTACAATAGTGGAAACAACATGACTGAGTTCAAGAAATAAGTACAAATAGTGAGAAAATAGTGATAAAAATCCCCGGAGGGTTTAAACAATTGGCACGAAGCCCAAATATGGAAATCAGCCCCAAACAAGATGGTAACAAGTAAGTTTCAATCAATTGCGTAGTAAAATCATCAATCGGGATGGACCATGTCACAATCCCTAGTAGTAAACGACCCCACGCTCATCATCGAGCGTGTGCCTCACTTCAATATAGCACTACGATGTGCAATATCCGGTGTTTCAAACCCTCAGAACATCATTTACAATCACAACTCACCTCGAACCGGCTAAATTCCTAGCCCACGACGCCTTTGCCCTTCGAATTGGCCTCCACGTGCATCGAATCTATCCAAATTCAGAACAATTACGTCACAATATCTTGAGGGATCAAAGCCCACGCGAAAACAATCAATAAATACTAAGAAATCCCAAAATTAGCAAAACCCGAGCCCCGGGCCCACTTTTTTCGAAATTCAGTAATTTTTCACCTCAACGGGTTCCTTATCTTCCCGCGAGTTCAACCATACAATATTTATCGAATTCCGACATCGGTGCGACCTCCAAGTCTTAAAATCTAAACTTAAGGATTTTTCCACAATTTTCCCAACTTAATCACAATTACAAGCTAGAATAGCAGTAGGTTTGGGTAATTTTGACCAAGATTAAGTCAAGAACACTTACCCCAATGTTTTTCCTTAGGAATCTTCCAAGAATTGCCTTAACACTTGCTTCAACCCGAGCTCTATAGCTCCAACAATGTTCAAGATGGTCAAAACTCCTCCTCTTGAGAATTTGTCCAAGAAAATGTCCTTTGGATATGATTTTAAGGTTGATTTGCTGTGATTCTATGGTGTTTGGAGGTGTTTCTCTTTGTGGGTAACGGAAAATGGCCTTTGCATGGCAAATGGGCACTGATTTCTGTTTATAAAGGGGCAAAAAATCGAGACAAAAACACCCCTGTCTGGCCCTATATGCGATCGCATATCTGTCGCAGAACAGATATGCGGTCCGCATATTTGACGTGGCCACCGCAAAAGTGGCCCTAGCCTTCACCGTAATTTCAACATAAAGCATGGCATTTCTGACATGAACTTTGCTCAGGAAACTGTCTGGGTTTGCGATCTCTTGGAGAGATATGAGGTCCGCATTTGAGAAATGAGACCGCATTCTTGACACCTGGTTTTCTGCAACTTTCTTTTCCAACGATGAATTAGTCCGTTTAACCACCCAAAACTCACCCGAAGCCTCTGGAATCTCAACCAAGCACGCCAACATACTCCATAACATCATTCAAACTTGTTCCAACCTTCGGAACGCTCAAACAACCTCTTAACGCCCAATTCGAGTCGGATTCAAGCCGAAGGATTTCAAAATCCTCTAAATCGCTCTGTTGATCTAAACCCAACCAAACCTTGTCCGAATGACCCAAAATTTTGCACGACCTAAATCACATATCGAAGCTACAACAACTTTCAGAATCCCATTCCGACCCTCGGATCAAAATCTCGCCTAACAACCGGAAATCGTCAAAATACTAACTCCACCAATTCAAGCCTAATTCTACACCGGACCTCCAAAACCAATTCCGATCACACTCCTAAGTCATAAATCATCTCCCAAAACTAACCGAACCATGGGAACTCACATCCGAGCCCTCTAACCCAGAAGTCAACATCCGGTTGACTTTCCGATTTAAACCTTCTTGAAAGAGACTAAGTGTCACGACCCCAAATCTCCCACCCTCGGGAGTCGTGATGGCGCCTACTAATGGAAGCTAGGCCAGCCAATAATTAACTTCATTAATACATTTAACACGTCATTCATAATTTTACAACAAAATTTAATAACAAAAGGCGGAAAAT
>MCJB01001636.1:4021-23304 GCA_002018475.1 Nicotiana obtusifolia
TTTTTTTTTTTTTTTGAAGGGGAGGGGGGGGGATTGATGAATGTCAACGTCTAGCATCTAATTACTCGATTCTCAAAGATACCTGTTCACATCTCCTCCATATATATACACGACTTCTATTTGATCTCTTCTGAACTTTATTACTCTTATCTAAAGATTTTCTTATTCGTCAGCTCAAGTTTAAAGCTAAGCAGGTAACTAATCCTCCTCTTCTTCTTCATATGAATCTTTCTTCTTATATATGCAACAAATAAACCTTATTATTCTAACCTTATTACGACATGTTCTTTGTTTCAGGGAAGGAAGATGGCACAAATTCTGCTACATGGTACTCTTCATGCTACTATATTCGAGGTCGATAAAATCCATACCAATTTTGGCAAAGAACTTTTCAATAAGGTGCGTTAAAAACAATCCTTTCCTTTCCACAATTCAATTTAGCATCAGTATGTCCAGGAAAACATATGCGAGTAGTAGTTAGTGGGTCGAGCCAGAATTTTTACTAAGGACGGTCAAAATATAAAAAAGTAAACTTACAAAAAAGACAAAAGCTGTTGCATATAAGCATAAAAAAGTATTACCCGGCTACACAATATAATTTTCCGACAAGGGGTGTTGGTGTGACTTCTCCACTGATAGTATTTTCAATTCTTTTGCCTTCATTGTTGGTTATGATCCGTTCAGTACACAAGTATAGGAATATAATGCCACATTTCTGCTTTTATTAGATCTATGGTTGAAGATGAATAATGCAGTGACTTCTTCTTAATTAGTTGTGAGCGATAAGTTAGTTGTACACAAATGAGGATTTAGGAATTTGGATCAAAAGTGGTGGATTATTTCCGACCCGACGCAGGATATGGGTAATGGAAACATTAGTTAGAAGAAAATGATTGTAGACGACAAGTAGGTCAGTTACCTGAACAAGGATAATTGGGGATGGAGGAGTTTGAGGATCGCGTGAATTCAATTATTGCAAAAAATTTCTGGTTGTTGAAATTTAAGAAAGTTACTACCCCACTATGGACTTTATTGTAACACAATTATGCAAAAAGTTACTTAATATTTTTTATAACTAAAACGTCGCTCAATTTTGTCTAATTATCACATGAAGTCAATAGGAGAAAGAAAAGAAATATTGTCTATGATACTTACGGGTAAAATTGAGTGACTTATTAGTTATTTAAAAATAGGTTTATCAATAGCGTGATACTTAAGTGAAGTTAAATAATTCTTTTAATTAACAAGAATGATTAAATAATATTGAAGAGTGGGTCTATAAGTTGAAACTAGACAATTAGTATAAAGAACACAGAAGAAAATAGTTTATGTACTCATGAGCTGTGGTAACACATCCCCCACAACACAAAGATATTTTTGGCTTAGAATTACTTTAAGCTTGATTTCAAGAGAGTAATCGATTGACTGAATTATTTACTAATATTCGGTGATCAATTAGTATCACTTTCGGCCCCCTTCTTCCAACCACCCCTTTTTTTAGAGTTTAAATAAATTGTGTGCATTTGCAATGCAAAATATATTTATATTAGTTCTTTTATCAGATTATTATAGATAATTTTTTTCATAAATATCAATAGGTAATTTAATAAATGGAAGTATCATGGAGCAGTTGGAATAGCGAGAATAGTACCTTGATTCTGATTTAAAGACAACGAAGATGTTTAAAGGCAAACTATTATATCAATAAACTTATGATTCAACAGAAGATGCAAGTTGCACGTATAAGGGATAGAATAAGACAAGATTACTTGAGAACGATTGATGATACTAGGAGAGGACGAGGTTGACCTAAAATCAAATTATACAACTTACTCCACCCAGCTTGATATATACGAGGTGTTGTTATTATATTGTTTTATAGTATGTAATACTTTTGTTATTTTTTCTCAATATCTGAATTATAAGGGGAAAAGGAATTAATGAGTTCCAGTTTTATAGTAGTGCCTTGTTATTTTTGTTATAGAAAGTATTATTTTAATACGTCCAGTTTTATGATAAAATCTTTTATTTACCAAAAAGAAATGAGTTCTTTAACTGCTAATATTGGTGGAACTAACTTTCTCTAAGCAAAAGGAATTAGACTAGTTTTGATGGATAGAGTACTATGTACAAGGATGATTTTCGTACATAAGATTTGAGAAAATCCATCTTAACTTTTATAAATCTAAAAGTACATTAAACATTTAATCTACACTAGTAGTAATAATTAAAGTATAAATATCATTTGACACTTCTTATAACATTTTATAGTTGGGCATGTTACGAGACAGTAACAAGAAATTGTATACTTCTTAGCAGTTCCATAATATAATCATACAGTTTGACATGTTACGCGACAGTAACAAGAAATTGTAGACTTCTTAGCAGTTCCATATTATAATTATACAGTTTGATATGTCACGAGACAGTAACGAGAAATTGTAGACTTCTTAGCAATTTTGTGTTATAGTTATACAGTTTGACATGTTACGAGACAGTAACAAGAAATTGTATACTTAGCAGTTCCACATTATAACTATTATTTTTTGCAGGTGGTGCATGGCATTGAGGGAGCAATTGGCTTCAACAAGACAGCCTCAAGACTATATGCAACCATTGATCTTCAAAAAGCCAGAGTTGGCAGAACAAGATTGTTAGATGAACACAAAAATCCGCGGTGGTACGAGTCTTTCCACATTTACTGTGGTCATATGGCTGCAGATGTTATATTCACTGTCAAAGTTGACAATCCAATTGGAGCAGAACTCATTGGTAGAGCTTACTTGCCAGTTCAAGAACTACTAGATGGAGAAGAAGTTGATAAATGGCTTGAAATCCTCGATACAGAACGAAAACCTGTTCATGGACACTCTAAAATTCATGTGAAGTTGCAGTTTTTTGACGTCACAAGGGAATATAATTGGAATAGAGGGATAAAAGTCACAAGATTTCCTGGTGTTCCTTACACATTTTTTAGTCAAAGACAAGGATGTAAAGTCACCCTTTACCAAGATTCTCATGTTCCTGATAACTTCATCCCAAAAATCCCTCTTGCTGGTGGGAGATTTTACGAGCCACAACGATGTTGGGAAGATATTTTCGATGCCATAACAAATGCAAGGCATTTGATTTACATAACAGGATGGTCTGTTTATACTGAGATCACTTTGGTAAGGGACACAAGGAGGCCCAAACCGGGTGGAGACATAACGCTCGGGGAGTTGCTTAAGAAAAAAGCTAATGAAGGTGTGAGAGTTCTAATGCTGGTTTGGGATGACAGAACATCGGTTGGTGTGTTGAAACAAGATGGATTAATGGCTACTCATGATGAAGAAACTGCTAATTTTTTCCGAGACACTGAAGTCAATTGTGTGTTGTGTCCTCGAAATCCCGATGATGGACGGAGTATTATTCAGAATATAGAGATTGGAACAATGTTTACTCATCATCAGAAGATTGTAATTGTGGATAGTGAAATGCCTAATGGAGACAATGAGAAGAGGAGAATCGTGAGTTATATTGGTGGGATTGATCTTTGTGATGGTAGATATGATACACAATTTCACTCCCTTTTTAGGACATTGAACACTGCACACCATGATGATTTTCACCAAGCAAATTTCACTGGTGCCTCAATACAAAAAGGGGGACCAAGAGAGCCTTGGCACGATATACATTGTCGATTAGAAGGGCCAGTTGCTTGGGATGTACTCTACAATTTTGAACAGAGGTGGAGGAAGCAAGGCGGAAAGGACTTGCTTATAAAACTAGGGGATATCGACAACATTATTACTCCACCTTCACCTGTTATGTATCCTGACGATCATGACACATGGAATGTTCAAGTTTTTCGATCAATTGATGGAGGAGCAGCTTTCGGCTTCCCTAATGCTCCTGAGGAGGCAGCCAAGTCTGGCCTTATAAGTGGAAAGGACAATATCATTGATCGAAGCATACAGGATGCATATATTAATGCTATTCGTCGAGCAAAGCATTTCATCTACATCGAAAACCAGTACTTCTTAGGTAGCTCCTTTTCGTGGTACTCTGATGATATCAAGGATGAAGAAATCAATGCTTTACATTTGATCCCAAAGGAGCTGTCTTTGAAGATAGTTAGCAAAATCGAAGCAGGGGAAAGGTTTACAGTTTATGTTGTGCTTCCAATGTGGCCAGAAGGACTTCCTGAGAGTGGATCTGTACAAGCAATACTGGATTGGCAGAGGAGGACCATGCGAATGATGTACACTGACATAATTCAAGCTCTAAAAGTAAAGGGAATTGTGGCAAATCCAAGGGAATACTTGAGTTTCTTTTGCCTTGGCAATAGAGAAACAAAGAAGGGAGGAGAATATGAACCTTCTGAGACACCAGAACCTGATTCAGACTATAGTAGAGCTCAAGAAGCCAGGCGTTTCATGATTTACGTGCATGCCAAAATGATGATAGGTAAGTATAATTCTTTAATCAGTTGAACAGTGTTATCAAAGGTGCGCTTAAGCCTTAAGCCCTGAAGCGAGGCTCAAAACATATTGAGCGCTTCGCCTCATTTAGCGGGCACTTCATTGTTGTCATCAAGGCTCTAAGGCATACTTTTCCTTGTTAATGAACATAATCCGAAAGTGGCAACACTAAACAATTGATATTTCACCTTATCGTAAATTTTCTTCAATTTCTTTGTCCATATATTTAGTGTTCATGCTTATAGATATCAGTCCTGGACTACACATACATATTTTGTAGTTTTTCTCCTTTTGCGCCATTCTTTGCACTTTGCGCTTAAAGCCCCAACAGACCTTAGAGCTTTTTTGCGTTTTTCGCCTTTGATAATACTGCAGTTGAAGCTAGAAAACATTGAGATATAATAAGTTCTCAATTCTTGTTTTTGTGTGTTTTTTGCAGTGGATGATGAATACATTATCATAGGATCAGCAAACATAAACCAAAGGTCAATGGATGGAGCAAGAGATTCAGAAATAGCAATGGGAGCTTACCAACCATTTCATTTATCAGTGAAGGAGCCAGCTAGGGGTCAGGTTCATGGTTTCAGAATGGCATTGTGGTATGAACACTTGGGCATGTTAGATAACAGTTTTCTTTATCCAGAAAGCCCCGAATGCATCCGAAAAGTGAACCAAGTTGCTGATAAATATTGGGATTTGTATTCAAGTGAGAGCCTGGTTCATGATTTGCCTGGCCACTTGCTTACTTACCCTATTGCTGTCACTGAAAATGGAGAGGTCACTGAACTACCTGGAACACAATTCTTCCCTGACACCAAGGCTCGAGTTCTCGGTACCAAATCTGATTTTCTACCACCCATTCTCACTACTTAATAAGTTCATTGGGTTCGAGCTCTGAGAATGAAGTCCTCTTAGGTAGGGAACGTGTGAGCTTTCTATGGCACGAATCCACATTAATCAAACGATTGAACTTCGAATATCGGATGATTATACCAAAAAAAAGAAACAAAAGTGTGCTACTATATTTTAGCATATATAGCAGTTTGTGTAGTTTCATTACCGGTTACCAACTTGCCACTACTTCTTGTATTTTCTACTGATGATGTTACTGTCAAACCAATTGAGTGTTGCTAGCTTATTGAGATAACTTCTAAGGTTGTTCAAGAATATTTCAGTTTACAAGATATGTATCTATTTTATCCATGTGGAAGAAACTCGCGATATTTAATTCTTTTGTTAGACTCCAATATTTAGTTAACAATTCTATTGCTGGAAGAAAATTTAATTGTTTTTCCATATTCTTCAATGAGAGGTGATAAGCTATCTCATTGAAAGGACTTGATTATCCATCTTGGTTTTTTGACATCGACTCAGTTGCTAGGAAGAATGTTCCTAAATGCCCAATTGCTCATACCTTGTTTGGAGTTGGAGCCGACCTTTCCAACAAGTTGCACAGCGTCTTATTAAACGCCTAAGCTAGCATTGATATCAGCATATTATATAGAAGGAGCATGTTCTTTGAAACCAAAGTGATCACAAGTCCAGCATATTATATAGAAGGAACATGTTGTTTGAAACCAAAGTGATCACAAATCTTGGTTATTAGTTTTACCAAATAGCTTACCATTTCAAGAAATGCTGGAAAAGAAAAAAGATGGTATTCACCGTCAATGAAGTTTGTGACATTTTCCAATTAGGAAGAGGGGATAGATGTCCCACAGGGTCATGCAAATTAATCCTTAAAGAGATGTAAGGCAGCCAATATAAACAATCTGGATTTCCCATGAGTAGCACTGGAAATAAGGAATAATCACACAGCTTTAATTAAGAACTAATTGGCATATTATACTATTAGTCTATTATCAGTAATCCATGAACTTCTATCCACTAGTCAAGAAGAAAACCTACATCAAAACATTTTCTTTTGGCAGGGGTGGCTGGGTGAGCGTAGCTATACTTTCATCTGCTGTTGCGCATACCATAGACAGCTCATGTCTGCAGTCATGTAATCTACTAGTTTGCACCAAAGGAAATATTTTAAGTAGCAGCATCTTCATCCACCCACGCGATAAGACCTCCCTCTGAATGCTACACCAGAACTCGTATCAGGTTGAGCACGATTAATTGGTGGTACACCTATCCTCCACCGTGTTACAAGTTTATGTCTATGAATCAGCAGTCAAAGAAACTTTAAGACAAGAAGACAATTTAGACATCGAAAGATGCACCTAAAAGCAGAGAAGGAACATGCATCTCTTTCAAACACCCCCCCCCAACACACACACACACACCCCTCCCTCTCTCTACTATGATTCTCTTGGTAGAGATCAAATAAATATAGAATAGTAAGGGGCATAACAGAACAGCAGCAGCACAGTATCATATAAAAAGAATCAACTGCAATCAAAAGGATACACCCACATCGGCGTCTTCAAAAAGTTCTTCCCAGTGGCAAGTGGATGCAATACGGTTAAGAAGTAATACAGATGTCCAGCAATGATCCCCAACAGGTCTGGCATGATTGATGAACCAAAAATAACATCTAAACAGAGCATGGCCCAAGGCAAATAGAATGCCTGAAAGTTGGAAATAGGGAAATTACCTATGGACGATTAAGATAAGAACCCAAAAAAACCTGATAAGTGGGGCTTGAATACTACCTAACTTAAAAATGCAGAACCATACCTTCAGGGTTACAAGACCATAAATGTTGATATTGGCATCTGGGAATTCTCTACTCCAGACATATAGAAGCATGAAAACCAGCGACATGCCCAAGAACGGAGAACTGAAGAAGGGGATTGCGGATAAGACCTAAGCACGAGAGGGAAAATAATGTATTAAAGATGAAAGATTGGTTGTAGGTACAGATCAAAGACATCAAACAAAATCTTCAGTGAAAATTGAACAAAGGACAGAAGTATGGGGTGACAACTAAAGGCAAATACTACAGGAGCTAAAGTTCAATATCGGACATACCAATAATGTGAAAGCTCCAAATATCATCATCCATAGAAAATCTGCAGTACGTCTTTGAAATGGTCCATTTTCCAGTTGCACCCCATATCTCGCTCTGTAACATCATGAAGCAACAGTCATAATAAGTCATTAAATAAAAAACCACAGCCACTTCCATGCTTTTAATAGCTACTGTGGAAAATGACTGAAAACATATTAGATTTCGAAGCATACTACTATACTACTCATAAGTACTTACATCATTAAGAGGCGAATTCCAAAATTAATAGAAAAGTTCCCCAGAAAGATGAAAGTTGTAATCAATCGCCAGACCTGAAACAAATGCAACATTCAATCTCATACATAAAATCTTCTTTGATAAATTAAAATCTAATAAATACTTAAAAGTACCTCTAAGAGCAAATTAACACATATCTAATATGACATGATAAACAATGTCACTTCTATTAAAGTGACAATAACATTGCAATATCTCAAGACTTATAATAGCTGCACTGATCAACATGAAGTACAAAAAATTGGGTATTTTCTGAGACATTGTTTGTAATTATAAAAATCATTTTGAGTTAGTCCTGATATTGTACAAAATCAACCTTTTCCCTTTTTTGTTTGGTCTTTAAAAATAATTTCTCCCAGTTGTCTCCATTATCATCAAACATAGGTCAAACAGAATGCTAAATGCATACTTTGGTCATAGACACAATCTTTAGGTGCATTTTAAACCAATGAAACTAATTTATATCAGCATCTGTTATTAAAAGAAAATTAAAAGTTTAACCCCAAATAGTTTCTATAGATGTAACTTGAATTCATTGACGAAATACTCGGAATTCTAGAAGACTATTTTATCTTTTTCTTCATTTGACGGATAAATGATGAATATTTAACAAGACTTCAAATAATTATTGCAGTTTGACGCACAGCCTATTTGGTATTCTCACTTCAAAATGAAATGAAAGCTCCTGCTACCTACGTTTCTGGATCTATCCAACTTATACGGAAGAAGACACAAAGACAGATACAGAACTACTCAATAAAGTAGGTTGCCACAGGGGAAGAGAAGAAGTTATCAATGCATAGATTCACCTGCATGCAACATTTTGTGCCATGTCAGAGCAAAGGTTAGTCAAAATTACATAATTGAATAGTCGTTTTCAACTGCATGCAACTCAACAATTCAAGCCTCATTTCCTCTTTTATAAATAAAAATCCCCCTCATTTTACCTTGTTATGCCATGTCAGAGCAATGGTTATTCGAAATTACATAAAATTCAATAGTCTTAGGCATAACCCAAAGAAGTAGTTAATAACTTAATTTTTTGAAAATAACATAAAAGAACTTAAGAAATGAAGAAGTACGTGAGAGAAAGAATGGAGAATGTATTTCTTGATTAGTCCCTCAAGCTATAGGGTGGATAAATAGTACATACACCTATTATTCCCTTAAGCTATTGGATGTCTGCGGAAACTTGCACGCACCTTCACCATTCGACCGAGTACCCGCTATCTCCAACTAGTATAGGCATTGGGTAACCTACCTACCAAGGCTTAGGGATATGAAAAAAAACACTGTCTCAGCGGGAGTTTGAGCTCAAATCTCCTATGATTTTCATCTCACTTTATTAACCACTAGGACACTCCTTTAGGTAAAAGGTACTGATTTTATCAACATAAGGTTCAAATCCATGCCCATCTAATCAGTGGTATTCTCACACGCCAAAGTGAAGGAAAATTGCAGCTGACCAGGGATTGGCATAAACTCATAAGCTACCAAAGGTAGGGATAATCTCTGGGTCTTATTGTGAAACAAAAAAATCGTCCAACCACAACAGATGGATTGCATCCTCCCAACCCCCCCCAAAACCCTGCACTTTCTCTTTCGTTTTTCTTCTTCGCTTTTCGGGTGGGAGAGCACGGTTTACATCTAGACAAGTCAGTAGTTTGTAAGATACACTATATGGTCTTATTAGTGTTGTGAAAAATGCTAACAGAGTAATATGAAATCAGAGTAAACTGATACAAGAATGCTTACCTGAAAATGAGAGATCAAGGGCTCATATAATAGTGCTATATGATCAGGATGGCATAATCCCAATGGACATGCAGTTGTAAGCAACAGACAAGCAGTCCCATAAGCCTTGCTTATAGGTGGAAGTGACTTATAAAATCTGGAATGAGAAAACAATAACTTGTTGTAGAACACATAACGTCAGAGAGAAAAAAAGTATAAAGAGAAAAGCATCAGATAAAGGACCACGATATAGGATAGAATTGGCCAAAATGAGATAAAATGAGAACCGAGAATGATTCCAAAGTTTGCATCAGCAGTCAGTAGCTGAGCTAAGGGTTTTTAAGGGGTATCAAAGAAGTAAATATATGAAGAAGTTAAGGGGATTCAACACATAGTATATATACATAAAAAATAATTTTTACCTATCTAACCAGTGTAATTTTCCGACATAGAGATGTCAATTGACACACCTTGGAGCTATGTGGCTCCGCCATCAAATGTTTTCAAATAAGTGCTTTGATCCAATCAAGTGTTTTCCAATTATAATTGTATCAATCCCAAACTATTTCTTCCTTTTATATATACTATACTTCAGCCTATCAGTAGCTCTACTAGACCAATTTCTTGAAAAGAAGTCAAGGATGAAGATTAATTAAACTTAAACGAAGATTGGGAAGAGCAAAAATTATGAAAAACACGGCAAATATGAAATATTTTCAGAACAAGGTATATAGCGAGCATGCTAAGATTGACAAATTTTTCCTTATTTACAGCAGACTGCTACCACATTCTTCACGCAAAAAGTGTCATTATTATTATGAAACCTTCGCACTGATTATGATTAAACCTTCGCACTTATTATGATTAAACCTTCGCAAATCGCAAAAGACTACTCTGTGGTGAGGATTACGCTATTTAATAGAAATTTTTATACCACCTACAATTTCTACTTTTAAGCAGAGTGTTCAATTTCCAAGGACTGTAATTTTACTTCAGCTGAAATTTGAAGTGCTTGATAAACAAAGTAATGGAAATTCAGCATCACAATGTACATATTAAAAACTAATTCAGCTTGTATGTAGGAAAACGTAAGAAGAGAAAGAGGGGGTGACTTACTCCGCCGGAGATGACATTGTGAATTCAGAATAATAAATTAACAATTGCGCGCTACGAGATCCCTATTTATGTGTGCGGAGAAAACTTAATTAGTCCAGGAAAAAAAATGACTTAAACAGAAAGAAAAGAAGTGACGATAGATAACCAATAGGCTTCTTACAGCTGTTCCACGCCAACTGAAACTCAAAAGCACCCCTTCTTCCCCGGGAGCTACCAGAAGCTTCGCCTGCCTATTGGTTGAATTGCACAAATAGCCTCATTTTGAGTCCACTTTTATATTATGTCTCTTTTTGAAAAGCTTTGCAAATATAGCCTTTGCTTACTTTTTGTTTTTTAATAATCATTTGATATCCGAAATTCACTATCCCAACTAATCTTAGATTCACACTACATAGGATCCATTTAAGGGAAAAGTGCTCTTTATTAAGAGTTTCTACGTTCTAAGGTTTCGAACTCCATACCTCTGATTAAAGGTGGAGAGATCTCATTCATTTCACCGCACTCATTTGTGGTAATATAGCCTCGGCTTACATTAATTCTCTAGTTTGCACAAACAGAAAGAATAAAAGTCCTGCTGCCCGTATTCCTTTGAATAGTTCGCAACATTTCTCTGTTGCCAAGTACCTGCGGATATTGTTGCTTCGATTGTTTGGGAAAAAATCCAAAAGTCAAAGCAATAAGTAGCGTGTACCAAGAGATGCACTTATTAGTATTGCACACAGAATAAACAATTGCGTGCATCTACCAATGTGGAAAAAACTAATCCTGTTTTGTTTGGTACGATTTGGAAGGGTTCTCTTTGCAAATTGAATCCTGCACCTGGAACTGCAACTCGAAATCCTGTTTGATCCAAATGCAAGCTAAGTAAAACTATTTTTTGTTTCCCATGATTAAACTTTTGCTACGCATACAATTTGGGTGCTTACACCTTTTATCTTAAACGAGAAGGCTTTAATCTTCCTTCCACAGAAAGATTTGCATCTTGTTAACTCGCAAAACATTCTTCATATTAAATGTTTTTATCAATAAATCAATAATATTAGAACGGTATCTTGAAAAATAATGGGAGACCAGGGATCTCATTCCATTTTCATAAATAGATTGCAAAAGTTTCCACACTTGTAATTTCCTTTCCAATTCCTTCTACAACAAACCCAGCATTACATCCTTATATTGTCTTCTGTTTTGCCTTCATTACAATC
Organism: Nicotiana obtusifolia; assembly: GCA_002018475.1. NCBI lineage: Eukaryota > Viridiplantae > Streptophyta > Magnoliopsida > Solanales > Solanaceae > Nicotiana > Nicotiana obtusifolia. The sequence goes on from MCJB01001636.1 coordinate 15,793, forward strand.
TTATACAACATGCAGAAAACATATCTTTTACGTTTTTTACTTCATGATTGTCAGCCGTGACAATCGTTGAGACAAAACGAAAATGATGCAACTCAGAATGCACAGCATGGGAAGGAAGATTCCTCAATGGCGTGTGTTTGGAAAACAAAATGTTACTGCAAAATGCGATCAAATTAGTCAACGACTAGATTCCTACTATTCAAAACTGATGGCACCATGTTGAAGCTAAGAAATTTCCGCAAATCAATACAACTCGTCATGGAGGCAATTTGTGGGGATCAAAATACTCAGCAAGGAAGTCGGAAATTCCCACTGCTCATGTTGTCTGTCTGTACATAAACATACTGGAACAAGTCACATGTCGGACACAGACCATAGATATGCTTCCCTTTCGGTTGCTTGTTTCTCATTGGTCCTCTTGAACAACTGCTTCTCATATCCTGTTATAAGAGAATCAACATTGAAGTCACCAATATTCGCCAAAGAGGAAAAAAGATAAGTAGCTTAAATCAGCGCTTTATCTATCAAAGCGAAAAAATTCAAAAAATAAAATAGAACTAACAACAGTTAAGACCAACTTCTTTTATAAGGACCAGTTAAGACCATCTTATTACAGAAGGGATGAGAGATCCTATACCTGTACTTCGGTCAACCCCATCCCAGTGTCGCCCTGGTCTTATACCATAACGATTGGGTGCCGCATCCAATCCTCTTTTTATCCAACTGTGTGAAGGTATTTCCTGAGGGATTATAAAACCCGAGTCCTTCATTTTGTCATTAGCCCCAAAGTCCGGCAGACTTGGCTCTAATTGCTTTTTCTGCAACATCCAAGAATGTAACCATATTTAGGGAGACAGAAGGAGCTAAAGGGAACCACTCACATCATGAAAAACACACAAAATCCAGTAACTGGCAATCATCCACCCCAGCACAGATAGAGTAGATGCCTGCAAAAAGAAAGTGGTCAGAAAAAAAAATCACCTTAACCAAATGTGCCATTGGGTCACCCCATCGAACTCTTTCCTTCAGCATACTGTCAAGTTCTGGATCATCTCTGCGAGGCAAAAATTAAACACATACAAATAGACTGTCAACCAACCACTTGAACTAGGAGAAACACTCTAGAAAGCAAGAGTTTAAAATAAGTAAGAAAAATATTTTCACTATAAGTTTAGCCACATTAGTAATAATGAAACTAAGGTGAGGTTAGACGATTTTGAAGTGCCTAAAACGCAAATGATTCGAATAAATAGACTCAAATCTTATAATAGAATAGCACGATAGACAAAGATGTAACATACAAAATTATCAAGGATGGCTAAAGTGGAAGAGTGCTACCGGGTTATGTGACAGGAGGATACTTACCAAGAAGAAAGTATGTGAGTAGCAATATTATTTGTGAATGAACTTTGGGCCTCTAAAACCCAACATATCCACCAGATGAGTGTCATAATAATGTGGATGATAACCAAGGAAGATGTCGTGAATGCTGTGAATTTGTTTTATAGACAGGAGAGATTTGAAAAAAGTCTCAACTCTACCTACATTGCTTTAATCCCAAAGAAGCCAGGGGCAGTGCAGCTAAGAGATTTCAGCCTATTAGCCACATTGGAGGCTGTTACAAGATACTTGCCAAATTACTGACAGAAAGACTCAAGCTGGTGGTTCGTAAGCTGGTAGATAACCCATGGATGGTTTTTGGAAAAACAGGCAGATTATGGATGCAGTTATTATTGCTAGCAGAAGTGTAGACAGTAGAACGAAGGAAAATAAACCTGGTATTCTTTGCAACACTGAGAAAGCATACGACTAATGTGAATTGGAATTTTCTCCTTAATGTTCTAAAAGAAATGGGGTTCAGAAGGAAATGGAGGAGCTGGCTCTTTTACTGCATCAACACTATCAGATAATCTCTCTTGGTAAATGGAACTCCAGTAGGTATTTTCCCTTCTCAAAGAGGTTGAAACAAGATGATCCTCTATCTCCTTTTCTTTTATCATGGCCATGGAATGTTTCAGTCACATGTTAAACATCAACAACAACAGACCCAGTGAAGTCCCACAAGTGGGGTCTGGGGAGGGTAGTGTGTATGCTGACCTTACCCCCATCCCTACACTGGGAGGGTAGAAAGGCTGTTTCCAACAGACACACATGTTAAAGATCGCTAAACAGAATGAATGCATTAGGGGTTTCAGGATGGACAACAGTGGGCACAGCAGACTGGAAATCTCTCATCTTATTTATGCAAATGACACGCTTGTGATGTATGATGCCACACTGGAACAACTTCAACATCAATGAGTGATACTGACTGTGCTTGGATCAGTATCTGGTCTTCATGTCAATTGGAGGAAAAGTCTTATTTTCCCAGTGAATAGAGTTCCAAACATCAAAATACTGGGTGGTATGATGGGCTGTGAGATAGGATGTCTTCCTACTACTTATTTGGGTTTATCTTTGTGTGCAAAGAATAAGCCCTCAGCGATTTAGCAAGGGGTTATAGAATAAAAGAAAGATGTGAACAGAGGTGGGCAAGATGGGAGAGTTGGTACTTGGTACTTAACTCCGGGCGGGGGGGTTGTAGTATTACCAGTGTCTTAGACTCACTCCCTACATATGTGATGTCTTTGTTTCTTTTACCTGATAAAGTGGAAAAAAAGGTTGGATAAACTAAGAAGAGACTTTTTATGGCAGGGTAACAAAGAAATAAAGATCGTATCCTTTGGTTAAATGAAGTATATTAACACAAAGTAAGAAGGAAGAAGGCCTTGTTATTAGAAATTTGAGACATCACAACTGCAGTTAAATGACGAAATGGCTATGGAGATTTGCTGCTCAAGAGCAAACACTATGGAAGCAGGTTATCAGCTAAAAGTTTGGTTCACAGGGATGCTGGACATAAACACCAGTGACTTCCTCTCGCGGAGTGAGGTTTATGAAAAAACATTAGAAGCTCTTCGGCAGAAATTCATGTGCTACATTGGTTTTGAAGAGGGAGATGGAAGAAGGATTGCCTTTTGGGAAGACAACTGGATATATCATACTCCCCTAAAGACCTATTGCCAGATTTATTTAGGCTCACTGCTACCGGATTAAAAGTTGGCCAACACCAGAGACCTTGAAGGTTGGAACTTTTCTTTTTTTTTCTTTTTTTTTTTTTTTGATGAAGTAAATTAAGGCATCAAGAAGACGCAGAATTACAGAAAGAACAAAAGACTAGCTCCAAGACGGAGCTAGCCGGTAAAAAGAAGAAACCGGTCAACCAGTAAATGCTAGCTCCTATGCAATTTATGCTAAAATCAGGGAGCTAACAAAATTCAAAAAATTATCAACACTGTTTACAGGATAGTTCTACAGAGTGGTGGTTAGACCGACTATGTTATATGGGGCTAGTGTTGGCCTGTCAAGATTGCCCATATCCAGAAGATGAAGGTAGCAGAGATGAGGATGCTGAGATGGATGTCAGGCACACCAGGTTAGATAGGATCAAGAATGAGGTTATTCGTGACAAGGTGTGGCCCCCTATTGAGAACAAAATGCGGGAAGTGAGGCTTAGGTGGTTTGGACATGTGAGGAGGCGGAGCACAGATGCCCTGGTGAGGAGGTGTGAGAGGTTGAGATTGGAGGGCCTACGGAGAGGTAAAGGTAGGCCGAAGAAGAAGTGGGGAAAAGTGATTAAGCAAGACATGACGCAGCTTCAGCTGACCGAGGACATGACCCTTGATAGGAAGGTGTAGAGGTCGAGGATTAGGGTAGTAAGGTAGGTAGTAGATTGTTCATACCAATATGATTAGTATGCACTCTTGCATTCTGTTGGTAGTAGGTTTCTATGAATACCTGTCATTTTCTTTCATTTTGATCATTTATTATCGTGTTGTTTCTATGCTACTTTTACATGGCTTTGTGGTGTTGTCCCTCATTGTCTATCTTTTTAATTAATGTGGTGCCTATATTTTTCTGAGCCGGAGGGTCTATTGGAAACAACCTCTCTACCTTCACAAGGTAGGGGAAGGTCTGTGTACACACTACCCTCCCTAGACCCCACAATGTGGGATAATACTAGGTATCTTGTTGTTGTTGTTGTACTGTTTACAGGATAGTGAAAGTTCCAACTGAGCAAAATAACTAAGCATCTAGCTTTCTGAACGTAAATTGGAGTTGAGATTCCATTAAAACAACTTGAAGGTTGGATTCAATTTAGAAGACACCTGAATGATCGGGAAATGGGAAGGCTTCCTTATTTGGGTGTTTTGGACTGTTTTGAATGTTTGGGCAATGTTCAAGATAGACTTGTATGTAAAGGCAATAGTAAGGCGAATTCTACTGTAAATTGTACTTATTGTTGAATTCTGGTGGACAGCAATGCAGCGTACAAGGTTGCAGACTTCACTTGGTTAGTAGCTAGAGAGGCTTGCTTAACACAGAACAACCTCCAAAGACGGCAATTTCAACTTTGCTCAAAATGGTACAGCTATGACTGGACAAACCTGAGAGCATCAATCATTTATATCTTTACCGTCACTTAACGGATCAGCTATGGCAACTATTTTTGAATATGGTGGGGCTGGAATGGACTATAAAAATAGACAAGTCAGTTTTTGAAATGTTGGAATATTAGAGGAAGGAATACCAATCAGAAGAAATGGTGGCAAATTATCCCGGCTTGTATATGGGGGACAGTGTGGAGGGAGCGAAATGCTAGATGCTTTAAAATAAAGGAAATTCCATTCAGAAGATCAAAATGGACTGTTTACTTGTGTTTTATTTTTGGTGCAAACAGACCTTTGTTAGTGATGCTGAAGCTGTTACAGATCTTGATGATTCCTTTTAATAAGAATGTGTAAGGGATTTGTTTTTCTTTTCCTTTCTTTTCTTTTGGGCAGATTGTAGATTATTTTGACAGCACCTTCTTGGTGCTTTCATTTATTTATAATAACACTTACCATTTCTCAACAAAAATTTGAAATACTCCCATTTTAATAAAGGCGTGAATGGTACAACTGGAAGATAATACAAGAGGTCACTCGAGATGGTCTAATTAAGTCTAGTGTAGAAACCTCTAAAAGCATCAATCGGATAGCGTGACACTATGATGATTACAGGTGTTTAAAGGAGACAAGATAAACCTAAAACTTCGGGAAAGGAAGTAGTTTCAATAGACCTACAATCTCTTGGATTTCATGCAACGTTAGCAAAGAACAAAACAGTAGAGACAAAATATCCATGTGCGGGATACCAACTAGCTGGGATAAAGGTTTAGTTGTTGGTACACTTACATCAAGTCTAGTGTTTATTAGGAGTCCATTCAGTTTGGTTAAAAATTTGTATGTCTGTGAGAAAGCACGGGAAAAAGAGAATATATTATTGATATTCTTATTCAATACAAGAAGCCCTTATTTATAACTATATTTCACAAAGCATATACTACTCTTCTACCAATGTGGGACAAGACTATTATATATATATATATATATACATACTCTATTATATACATATCTACAAAACTAACACTCCCCCTCAAGCCGGTGCATATAAATCATATGTACCGAGCTTGTTACATATATAACCAATACGAGTACCAGTTAAGGACTTGGTGAAAATATCTGCAAGCTGATCATTCGACCTCACAAACTTTGTAGTAATCTCTCCTGAGAGTATCTTTTCTCTGATGAAGTGACAATCAATCTCAATGTGTTTAGTTCTCTCATGGAACACAGGATTTGATGCAATATGAAGGGCGGCTTGATTATCGCACACAAGTTCCATTTGACTGATTTCACCAAATTTCAACTCCTTGAGTAATTGCTTGGTCCATATTAGCTCACATGTTGCCATAGCCATCGCTCGATATTCTGCTTCTGCACTAGAGCGAGCAACTACATTCTGTTTCTTACTCTTCCAAGACACCAAGTTTCCTCCTACTAACACACAATATCCAGACGTAGAACGTCTATCAGAAGGTGATCCTGCCCAATCAGCATCTGAGTATCCAACAATCTGCTCATGACCTCGATCTTCAAACAGTAGCCCTTTGCCTGGAGCCGATTTTATATACCGAATAATGCGTATAACTGCATCCCAATGACTAACACAGGGAGAATTCATAAACTGACTTACAACACTCACAGGATAAGAAATGTCGGGTCTAGTCACTGTGAGATAATTCAATTTTCCAACCAACCGCCTATAGCTTGCAGGATCGCTAAGCGGCTCCCCCTGTCCTGGCAGTAGTTTAGAATTCGAATCCATCGGAGTGTCAACAGGTCTGCAACCTATCATCCCTGTCTCCTCAAGAATGTCTAAAGCATATTTTCGTTGAGAAATAGCAATGCCTGAGCTAGACTGGGCAACCTCAATACCCAGAAAGTACTTTAATTTGCCTAGATCTTTTGTTTGGAAGTGCTGGAATAGATGTTGTTTTAGATTGGTAATACCATCCTGATCATTGCCAGTAATAACAATATCATCAACATAGACTACCAGATAAATGCAGAGACCTGAAGCAGAGTGCCGATAAAACACAGAGTGATCAGCTTCACTGCGAATCATGCCAAATTCCTGGATCACCGTGCTGAACTTACCAAACCAGGCTCGAGGAGACTGCTTTAGACCATAAAGTGACCGACGCAAGTGACATACAAGGTGACGAGACTCCCCCTGAGCAACAAAACCAGGTGGTTGCTCCATATAAACTTCATCCTCAAGATCACCGTGAAGAAACGCATTCTTAATATCCAGCTGATAGAGAGGCCAATGACGAACCGCGGCCATAGATAGAAAAAGGCGAACTGATGCGACTTTTGCCACGGGAGAGAAAGTATCACTGTAATCGAGCCCAAATATCTAAGTATATCCCTTGGCAACAAGACGGGCCTTAAGTCGATCAACCTGGCCATCAGGACCCACTTTGATTGCATATACCCAACGACAACCAACAGTAGATTTACCTTAAGGAAGAGGAACAAGCTCCCAAGTACCGCTAGTATGTAAAGCAGACATCTCGTCACTCATAGCCTGTCGCCAACCCGGATGACACAACGCTTCACCTGTAGACTTAGGAATGGAAACCGAGGACAAAGCAGATATAAAAGCAAAATGGGGAGATGACAGACGATGATAACTTACACCAACATAATGAGGATTAGGGTTACGTGTGGTCCGTATACCTTTCCGAAGTGCAATCGGTGTACTAGGAAGAGACAAGTCCGCAGTAGGAGCAGGGGCAGGTGCAGGACGGGAACCAGTAGGGCCTAATGTAGTGCGTGGACGACGATGATAAGTCAAGAGTGGTGGAACAACACCAGACTCATCATCGGTTGGTATGAGTGAAACTTCTGTGGTCAAAGGCGGAGAAGGAGATATAGTAAACTCCTCAGAGGTAGGGATAGGTAAGACGTCAGATATATCAAGGTGGTCGGCAGAGGTAAAGAAGGGTTTAGACTCGAAGAATGTGACGTCAGCTGACATAAGGTACCTACGAAGATCAGGGGAATAACAACGATATCCCTTCTG
>MCJB01001636.1:24854-67587 GCA_002018475.1 Nicotiana obtusifolia
ATAGATCGCCACAAGATGCTACATAGCTGAGCATCAACCTTTGCCCAAAGTGCTATTGCCTTTTCATCTCCTATGCCGGATTGTTTGATTAGATGATCATGAACACCTTGACCTTTACACCACAACTCGACAGATGAAGCCCAAGCTAAATAATTTGAACTTCCCATTAAGGGCTCCGAGGTAATCATAGCAACACTAGCGCTTCCAAAACTCATGTTTCTAGGCCCAAAAACATCATATCCGAGAGACATTGTTGCAAATAAGAGAAGGAATCAAGTTGAACACACTGAAACCCGAGTCAAAAGGACTACTGGACCTACTGGAATATCACTATAGCTGCTGGATGTTACTGTAGCTGCCGGAAAGTACTGTAGCTACCGGAGAAAACTCAACGTGGTTGAAATAAAACGAAAACAGCAGGGGTAGGGTCGGAATTACCAGGCGACCCAACTGCCCTGAAGGAACTTTTTCAAAACTGGCCGGAAATAGCTTCACGCGCCGGCGCATGAGTGCGCGTGAGCTCACGCGCGGATCTTCTGGTGGCGCGTGGGAGCGCGTGGGACAGCGGCTGCCGGAGGTTTTCACTGGGGTTTGGTCGCCGGACACTGACGACCCCTGTGGTGGTGTTGGATTTTGCACACCACTGACAGAAACTAGGCAGACGCAAATAACCTTCAAATAGGTCGCCGGAAAAAGAATTCCGGTGACTGATTCTCTTCCCGGAGTCGCTGGAATTTATGCACAGCGATAAGACTCTCACTATTGCTCTGATACCATGTGAGAAAGCACGGGAAAAAGAGAATATATTATTGATATTCTTATTCAATACAAGAAGCCCTTATTTATAACTATATTTCACAAAGCATATACTACTCTTCTACCAATGTGGGGCAAGACTATTATATATATATATATATATACATACTCTATTATATACATATCTACAAAACTAACAATGTCTATGAAAGGATATGTGTGAATTCACAATTTTACGTAAACCCTAATATGTCTTAAAAAGAAATTATTGAGTACAGAAAATGAAATGATCTCAAAAGGAATTGAATAAGTACAAAGAATTCATATAATAAATCCCTACTACTTTTGGAATTGAGGCGTAGTATTTCGCACAAAAAAACCAAAGGAGACAGATCTATTAAAGAATAGGTGGTTTCTCAGAAATATATCACCAACTATGGTGTTCAAAAGGCTGCAGATTGAGCAAATCGAGGATGTAATAGTGCCTCGGCCAACCCTATAGAACTTAAATAAGATGCTTCCTAATGGTGAGCTAGCTTTATATGAACTCAGGACTTATCTAAAGAAGCCTCACAAAATATGAAAATCATGCAAGTAAACTCATCTCAGCCAGCAAGAAAATATTTAAGTCCTCAAAATTCGTAATAACCAACGGACAAGGCTACTAAAAGCACATAGTATGCCCAATCTTCAAATTACAATTACAAGTTCAACAATCCATCTTCTTGCTCTATACAGTTTGTGTTTGGTAAAACCCAGAAAGAAGTCTCAAAAGCTTTAAAGAACTCATGAGCATAAGTTGATAGTTATATTGCTACTGCAGAAAGTGCAAAGGCAAGACATATATCATCTCAAGTTCATATCTTTCAGACAAATTAATGGATCATAAAGAAACAACAACAATGAATATCTAGCAATTATAGTACCTGCTCCGTGCAAATGGCTTTTCCTTCTCGCTTTCTAGTTCCTGAAGCCTAGCCTCCAACTCACGCTTTTGAGCCAATCCCTTCCCCCATTCTAGTTTTATTTCCTGATACAAAGATGAAAGAAAATCACTTGAAAAAGAAAATTCACAAAAGCTTAACAAGTAGCAGGTAACTGTGCTTCACAAATATAGCCAGTTCTAAGTAATCCCAAACAAAGGAAAAGGAGGGCTGCAGTGACTGATGGTCATGAAAAAACTAAGTGATGTAGCACCTAAAGAGTGGCGGAAGAAGAGAGAACAGGAGAAAATAATACAGAAAAATAGAAAGAAATCAATTCATAAAGTGCTATTCAGCAAGTCAAGTGTCCCAAAACGTACAAATGGTCCTACTTATAGAGTAGGAAAAGTGCAAGGCAAGTTTAAAAGAAAGGTTGTGAGACCAATGCTGTTATATAAGAGCAAATACTGGCAGTAGATATACAAATTGCACAATAGATGTGCAGTCACACAAGGCTGGACAAGATAAGAATAGATCTCTCTTCAGACATAAATTTTTTGAAAGAAAAATAAAAGGGGAAATAAGGAAAGGCTACCTAAGATGATTTATCCTTATCCTAAGTAGATCTCCATATACAATGTTGAATAGCATGACCATATTATCTAAAAGCTTAGGTTGTTATAGAGGGGACAGTTCTATTAATTTAATTATGTTTCAACATGCCCTCAAACGTGCGAGCAAGCATGTGAAAGTTTTTTTGAAAATAAGTGGCTGTTAAACCTGAATTCAAGACCTCTGCCTACTCTAATACCACGTTGAATAGGATGATCATCTCATCTAAAAACTTAAATTGTTATAGATGGAACATTTTTATTTGTTTAATTATGTCTTCAACATGCACTAATAATGTTGATGCAAGATAAGATTAATTAAGGTGATACAAAACGAAAACCTAATAGGCTAATATCACATGGACTTGGGTTTCCTCAAAAACCTTACGGAATCTCTCAAAACCAATGCACAGATTTCATTACAAATAAAACATAATAGGAGCAAAAGATTTATACCAACTAGTTGGCACAGATTTCACATGGACCTAGGTTCATTTTTTTGGTCAAGAATCTCCATGTTTGTATGTGTTGTTTGTCAAGAATGATTTTTATTCTAGCTAGAGAATTGTAGTCCATGTAGCGATAAGTGTGACATTCAAAAAGCATCTGTCTCGGAAAATTCCTATTTCGCCTTAAAAGTAACAAAATTTAGCATTAAAATGAAATGGATTTTAATAGAGCTGAACCAGCAAAGGGGATTCATATATTTGATCTCGACAAATTTTTGAGGCATAATTGATTAATATTAGAAAGTGTGAGAAAAGAAGCAGACCACTCTATTCACTCTATAATCAGGCCACAAGAGAAAATATACAAATATGATGGAGGACTACCACAATTAATACCCCATACTGACTACTCCAAGTGAAAAACCTCCAATTTTTAAGTTCCTGTATATTGTAAGTCAGATACACTAGCAATCCCTAAAATATCTGTATTAAAAGAGATTTATAGTTGATTGTAGTCAGTAACATGGGCATGAGTAAGAAGCAGCGATCAGAAGAAATATTTGCCCTGAATTTGCAGCTCTACAAGAAGATAAGTAGTGATGAAGGAAAAACTAGCTCCAAGGTTGACCACTTGTTCATGTAAATAAACACGTCGGATAAAAGTACCTTTGGCTTCTCCTTCTCTTCCTTCTTCTTCTTGGACTTCAGGAACTCTTCCTTTGACATTCGTTCCCCTGCAGTGATACAGAGTGAGACCAAATGAAAGAATATATTTAATACCTATAACAATTATTTCTCTAGCTCTAACGCACCTGTAATTTTATCCCGATATACTGGTTCAGCCCCTCGGCCACTAAGCAACGGATCCATCTCTTTAAACCTAAAATAACAAAGATATTTAAATTACATTCAGCAATTAGAATTAGCTAGAGCAAGGATCAAGCATTATTGGAATTCTCTGTTGCTCGAATCCTCCAAATGTTGCTAAGACGCGCACCCGTGTCAGATCCTCCAAAAATGCACAACTTTTAAAGGATCCGACACGCAGCATTTTTGAAAAATCCGAGCAATATAGGCGGGATAGTGATGTGCATGTTCAGGAAAGCTTTGATACTTTTAGCATAAAAAGGTTTCCTCCTAGGGAAACAAGAGATGCCACTCTCTTCACACATTACTTTACTTGCTCTAATCTTCCAAACTTCCCCTGAAGAAAGGCAAAAAATGAAAAGATGATAAGGCAGCATGAAATAGTTGAATAGAATTACCTTAACCAGTCTTCCTTCTTTGTCTTAGCAATTTCTTCTTTAATATCTTTGCCACTAACCAAACCGGTCTTTAGCCCCTGCTTCGTAGTAGATGTTTCTGGACGTGCCTTCCTTCGGGGAGAAAGATCTGAGTCTGATGCACGGGAACCTCGCCGAGGAGGAGAAATATCAGACATATTTGGAGGACTTTGGCCATACTTTTGCCTCCGTCTTGGTGGTGACAAATCAGCAGAAGGCTTGGCTTTAGCTTCTGGTGAAGGGGTATCATTTCGAGTCCTACGTCGCCTTGGTGGTGAGATATCAGTATTTCTAGTGCTGAAAGACTTCACATCAGATTCAGGTGAATCATTCCGGGCCCTTCGTCTACGCGGTGGTGAAATATCAGCATCTCTGGTGCTAAAAGGCTTCATATCAAGTTCAGGTGTATCATTTTGAACCCTCCGTTTACGTGGTGGCGACATATCAGTGTCTCTTGCGCTTGAAGGCTTCAACAGAGGTTCACGTTTGCGGGGTGGCGACAGGTCACCCTCCTGAGTTCTTGGTCGCTTACCCCCACTTTCTGGAGAGGGTGTATCATTTCGAGCCCTTGGTTTACACGGCGGTGATAAATAATCAGCTGCAGAACTTGATTGCTTAAGTTGAGGTTCTGGTGAGGGTGTATCATTTCGACCAAGTCTTTTCCGTGGCGGGGACAAATCAGCAATTTGGTCATCAGAAGGGATAATATCAGAAGTACTTGCTAGAGATACCCAACCACTTCCATCTTCTGAAATGGAACCAAATGGACGTCTAGCTCTAAGCTGCTCCAATCTTTTCATGCGCTTAACTTCAATATCTTCATTTACCTGAGGCAGCTCCTCGTCTGTAAAAGAACACAGTTAATAAACGACAAACACAACAACATCCGAGGATGCAGAACATCAACGAAAAACAAACCTTTGAAATAACATTACCAGCTGACTCCTCCTCTTCATCTTCAATTTTTACAGGCTTTTGCCAAACAGGATCTTCGTCGACCACAACGACACCTCCTTTGACATTAGGTTTAACCTTCTTCTTTTTCTTCTGTTTCTTCTTTTCCTCTTCATTGTTACTTTCATACTTTTTTAGGTAGTCCTTCAGCGAGGTAGAGGCTGAAGATGGAGCCACCATTATGATTAAAGTTCAACTTCCTGCATCAGGAATCAAAGCCCAGATCTTTCACTAACTTGGATAAACTAAATCCATAAACTTAACTACTCAGCATTTGCCTGACAATACAAGGATTTATCTCCTTGCTTAATTATCATATATAACAAACTCCAACTGTATTTGTAATTTTCATGGGGCAACTACTAGACCTAGACAAGAAAAGGGAAAATAAACTTTCTCTTGAATTAGTATTAGGAAATCCGGTTTTGGAGATTTTTCAATAAAACTAATAAATTCCTTTCAATTGTTGAACTTTTCAATATTTGAAGATAGAAAAAATTGTAGGGGAAAAAGCGTCGCACCTTCAAATCTGCAAGAAGCTTATTCGACAAAAAAAGATCACTTGTTAGAAAGACACGGTTTTGATCTTAAGTCTCTGCAATGGCTGATTCCAACGGCGAAACCCTTTGTTGCGGAAGGCCGGAGAGGAACACTACAGAATAACTAGGGGAAAAGATTTTGCTTTCAGAAAAATAACACAGCGAAACACTGCAAAACGAATTGTTCGTATTTTATTGAGTTTTAAAGATGGTTGTTGTCCCGTCAATTGCATTGTTAATCCAAAATAATATATATTATAATTGTTTAGTTAAAATTAGTTGTATTATATTGTTAAATTCATTAAAAATTCTTTTTTTAAATAATGGATTTTTTTATTTTTCTTTCAAATTAAGTCCTAACTTAATACTTTATAATTTTCTTTTACCCTTTACTAATTTTTATTTTAATTCAAATCTCCTAACCTATAACTTACGTCTTCTTTCTTATTTTTCTTTCTGCCCAGTGTCGAAGTTAGAATTTTCATCAATGAATGCAAATAAATAATTAGCTACATCAAAAAGTCGAGTGCAGTCAACGTATAGTATATATACATAAAATATAAAAAATTATCTAGCAATATAGTATAATTTTTTGACGAAGGGGTGTCGCTTAATACCCTTTGGTTCAATGTGGCTCAGCCACTGCTTCTGTCGCTTCCAACTCTAATGCCAGGTATAGCTTTTGATTCTTTTTGTTTTATTCTTTCTTCTACTTTTATTTTTAACACTAAATCTATTTACTTTATCTCCAATTAGTTGTATAATATTAACTTTTAATTTCAATTCTAATTAATTTATGTGTAATTCCTGATAATATTTAAAATAATTAAGGGTATTTTAGTAAATTTATCAGTTACAGTACAGTACGATACAGTCAAACCAAACAGCAAACAATACAATCTATCCAAACTTTGTATTCATAAAACGATACATTACAATACCATATTATACAATAAGATACATTATAAAACGATGGGTAACAATGATCCAAACAGAGTGTTAACTCGGAATTTACTCTTTTGCTTCCATACTAGTATTTTCCGATTCCACAATGTGGAATAATACTGGATATGTTGTTGTTGTTGCTGCTTCTATACTAGTACTAGAACTAGAATAAAATGATAAGCTAAGTCTTTTTTCCTAGAAAAGAACAAAATATATTGAACATCAGAATTGAGATAGATTTTAAACAACAATATAAAAAAAAATTCTAGTACTCATTTATTATCTCGTTTGGCTAGGCGGTAACATCAATAAATTTTTGGAAAATTTTCAAAGATTTTTTTTGAGATTTACTTTTGTCAAACAAACATTTTTTTTGCAGGTTGAGATATTACACTTCACTCTTGATATTTTTAACGTAACTTGGTTTAAATGATAAATGTCACTACTTATAATATTTCAAAATTCAAACCTACCCTTTGCAACCTTATTTATTATAGCACAAACCTCTCCTAGAGTAAGAAAAAGGTAAGAAAACATGAAATTAAAATCACTTTTTCGTTTGTGGATTTTAAAGCAAACCAATACATGATATTGAAGTACTAGTCTTAGTGTACGCGTGTCGCACATATACCCCGTTTAAAAACTTTTTTAAAATAGCATAATTAATTATTCGAAATATGTATTTGTGTTGCATCTCATTATTTTTACTGTCTCGATTCGATTCTAAAACTAAATAATTTGATAGCTTGTGGTCTTAAATAATGAGGATAATGATCGTTGCGTGAACCTCTATAAGAAGGTTAAACAATTCTTTTATGTAAAATAGTTTTTTTATTTTTATAATTCGGTCACAATAAGCTTATTTCTTTTGTCAATAAAAAAATATATTTATTTTGTTGATTGGAATTGAGATCATAAGCAGTCATGTAGCCATGTATATTGTGATTTAGTTTGATGGATATAAATTATTCATGTAATTTCATATGTAAAAAATAAGTTTTTAAAATAAATAACGATAATGATATCATATTCTCGCATATTTTCTAACAAATCATGTTAGCAAGAAGAAATTATGAAAAAGAAGGAAAGAGGCTAAAAGACAAGAAAATGAAACAAAACCACACTTGCACACATATCTTCATATTCGCAAATGTGGAATACAAATATGGGCTTATGGAAAGAGATAATTAGAGATGAAAAGGAGCATAGTTGCATATGTGGAATCTATATACGCAAGGTCACATTCGCATACATGGAACCTAAATTTGCAAGTCTAACCCGTGAAGTAAATAATGAAAACAAAAGAGTCATAGATGCATGTGTGGAATCTAAAATTTGCAAATGTCGCATTTGCATGCATGGAACCTACATTTGCAAGACTAACTCATAAAGTCAAGAGTGAAGCACAAGTGTCATAGTTGCATATATGGAATCTACGTACACAAAGGTCACTTCGCATACATGGATTTCAAATTCGCAAAAGTGGAACATGACAAAAGCTATTCATCTTTTCCTATAAATAGCAAGCTCTCTTTGTATAAGGAGATCCAATCTTTGTAAGACAAGAACAAGTCCTGGTCTTCTTTCGTTGTAGTAAAAATATTTCCTTAGTGGTTTAAATATTTATAGTCTTCTAAATATCTTTTTATTAGCTTTTCTTACTCCATAATGGAGTAATCTCTTTTTGTTGGGATAATTGATGAAGCTTGATATATTTTATAATACTATCTCAGTTTTTATGTATTCTTGGCTTGAAATTTTTTTATTTACATTTCATACTGTGCTGAAATGATGGTTTTTAATTACTCTATTATCACATCTATATATTTTATCTCTAAGTTATTCATATATTAATTTTGTAATTCTCGCGGAGCAAAATTAATATATAATAAGTGATGAATAAAATAGTGAGTGAAAGTAATTTTTCAGTAAACTATTATTTTAGGTCAGTGAACTTGCTTGCCTCAGTTTTAATTAACACGGAGGAAATGTTGTAGGCAAGATTATTGATCCTTAGTAAAAATATTCTCACGAAGTTTTTACTTTCTTTTAGCACAATTCAAGCAAGAATATTTCGGTTTAAACACCACTAGTCTTAAGTTGATTAATTAACATAATTCTCACAGAGTGTTATTAATTGGTTATTTCTTAGTGAGCAAAATATAATTGTATTAGAAATAAGCAATTATTATTTAAATAAATAAATGTAGAAATTGATATTATATTATAGTAATATTATCAAGTGAATTCAATGATTCCCAACTTTTTTTTAAAATTATAAATCTTTCAAAAGTTATTTGTTTTGATTAAGTAATTAACAAGTTTTAAATCTCACTCACTTTTCATCAATTTGATACTCTCAAATAGTAGTTAAAATATTACAACTCTGTAGCATAGATTATCCGGTGTCTGTGGGACGATATCTCAAACTATACTAGAATTTGACAGAGTACGAGCAGCAAATTTCAATACACATTGACCTCGTCAAATGTTTGGCATCGTTGCCGGGGATTGGCATACATCTACTTCAGATTAAATATTTTGTTACTAATTTGAGTACTTATTATTATAATCATTGTTAAGTTATTATTTTTATTTATTTTTCAAAAAAAAATAAATTTAGTTATTATTTAGTCATACTACTACAATAGTTCATATTTTTTATCTAGCACTATTATTATTTTTGGAACTACTTTAATTTTCTTTAAATAAAAAAAAGGTTTGAATTTCTTTATTTAAAAATTTCAGGTAGTTTTTGACCCGCTTTTCTAAAAAACAGTTGGCTAGTTATGATCCAGAAATTGAAAAATCTCTTCGATTGTGCAGGAAAGGACAAACATCATCTTCTCAAAGCATAGCTCGTGAAGGAATGGAGAATCAGGGATTAGGAGACATTCAACCACCAGTCCATGTGGAGGATCAGTTTGATGACGTAGCACCAAGGCCAGCAAACAGAATCCTAAGGAATTATGCTAGACCTAACCGCTTCAACTGTGAATCTAGAGTCAGAAAACCCCCAATGGCAACCAACAACTTTGAAATCGGGATTGGCCTAATTCAAACGATTCAACAGTCTTGCATCTTCACCAGAGACGCACGTGAAGATCCACACAGTCATTTAATTGACTTTTTGGAACTTGTTGAAACAACTAAGTATAATGGAGTACCTCTTGAAGCTATCAAGTTAAGGCTATTTCCTTTTTCTTTAAAAGGAGATGCCAAGATTTGGTTGCGAAGTTTGCTATAAGGTTCCATTACCACATGGGACCAAATAACTCCGAAATTTTTAAACAAATATTTTTTCCCTGCTAAAACCACAAAGTTAAGACAAGACATCTTTAATTTCTCGCAGACTAACACTGAGTCAGTTTATCAAGCTTGGGAAAGATTAAAAGCAATGTTAAGAAAATGGCCACACCATGACATTCCTGAACATATGCAATTGTATATTTTTTATCACGAGTTAAAAACCTCTTATAGAAATGTCATTGATACAGCTGCAGGAGGTTCTGTAATGAAAAAAACTACGGAGGAAGCATTGCAATTGTTGAACGAGATTTATGAGAATGCCATCCAATGGCCATGTGAGCGTGTAATCATCAAGAAGGCTGCTACGGTAAATCATGTTGATGCTTTAAATACACTAACGCAACAAATTATTTCTTTTGCACAAAAGTTTGAATCTTTTCAGGTGAATGCACAACAATCAAACTGGACTGAGACTTGTGACATGTGTGGAGGAAACCATATGAACCATGAATGTGTTAGGATATACTATAAACCATGCGTATTATTATAGTATTCTTTATGGAATAATTATTTATTTATTTATTTATTTAATTCAATAAATTTTTTATTTTAAATAGACCATGTGTTTGTCTGTGTATCCTTTACTTATATAGTAGATGATTTAGTGTATAGAGTTTAGCTTATACATGGAAGATTAAATTATCGATTCTTAGAAGTCATCAAGTTTATGTTCATAATCTAATGATGGAATTGGACAAACCATCGAATGGTTGTAGCTAGGGGTGGGCATAATACCGATCGAACCAAGAAAATCGAATAAACGAAAAATTTTGGTTTATTCGGTCTCGGTTTTTTGGTTTATTCGGTCGGTTTGCGGTTTATATATTTAAAGAGTTCGGTATTCGGTTCGATCATCGATTTTAAGGGTTCGGTTTTCGGTTATGTCACGACCCAAATCTCCTTCATGCCGTGACGACACCTAGTCTCTAAGACTAGATAAGCCTAACTGTTGTGGAATAACTGAAATAATAACTGAAATAATGGCTAAACCTTAACATCAGTATACATACATACATACATACATACATACATACATATATATATATATATATATATATATATTATAAAGCTGGAAAACTGCCGCTCGGCATATACAAGTAAAACCAACAACTCCAAGTATAACGCCTCCCAAAGACCCGGTAGTCACAAGTCACAAGCTTTAAGGAATTGTTCAAACTGTCTCTATACATCAATATCTATGAAAAATAGAGAAGAACAACATAAAAGGAAAGAGGGAGGACTCCGAGGTCTGCGGACGCTGGCAGATATACCTTGAAGTCTCCGTAGCAACAAAACAACTCTCTACTAATAGCGGGGCTGGTAGAAGGTACCTGGATCTGCACACAAAATATATGCAGAAGAGTAGCATGAGTACACCACAACGGTACCCACTAAGTACCGAGCCTAACCTTGGTAGAGTAGTGACGAGTTCAGGTCAGGGCCCTACTGGAATATAATAATTAAGGCAGAAGATATAGTAATATAATGAAAGACTGAGAATTTAACAACGAGAAATACAGAAGAGGAAACTATACAGCAAATAGGGTTAAACAGCAGGAGCGCTCCCGAGCTAATGCCTCGTAGTCCTAAAAGTAAATACTCAACAGGGGATCTCCCGAGATAACGCCTCGTAGTCCCAAAAGTAAATATGCAACGGGGATCTCCTAAGGTACCGCCTCGCAGTTCCAAAAGTAAATATGCAACGAGGATCTCTCGAGGTACCGCCTCGTAATCCCAAAAGTAAATATACAACGGGGATCTCCCGAGATACTGCCTCGTAGTCCCAAAAGTAAACACACAGTTCAAAACCGATGGAAAAAACAATTAACAGCAAGAAATCCTACAGCTTAAGAATAAATACAAATCAAGAAAAAAATAGGAATTTAACTAAGCATGTTGCACAAATTTCAAATAGGCATTTAAGACACGTAGACATACAATATTAGGCTAAACAAGATAAGTACACATGCTGAGATGACTCATTTAAGATATAACAGGTTACTGTCCAGTAAAAACGGGATTTTCAACAATTAGCCCGTGTACGCACTCGTCACCTCGCGTACACGGCACTCACATATCACAGGATTGTCACAATAGTACCAAATCCTAAGGGGATCTCCCGCACATAAGGTTAGGCAAGCCACTAACCTCAAGCCAAGCTCAGTCAATCAACAATAATGCCTTTTCCTCGACTTTCCGACTCCGAATAGCCCAAATTTAGTTAAAAGCAATTACATACTATAAATATAACTATAAGAAACCAATCTAATTAATCAAGACTTTAATAAGAAATTAGAAATTTGCCCCAAAAAGTCGACCCGGCCCACGTCTCGAAATCATGTAAAAGTCACAAAATACGAACACCCATTCAACCACGATCACCCATTACCAAAATTACTCAAATTCAATACCCAAATCTTAATCAAAACCCCAAAATTCAGTTGAAGAACTTTTCCACTTTTCCCCCAAATTTCTCAACCCAAAATCTTAATTAAATGATGAAATTAATGATAGATTGGCAGGATATAACCAAAAACAAGTCAAGAATCATTACCCAATATTTTCCTCTGAAAAACCCTTGAATTTTTGCCTCAATCCGAGCTCTCTATGTCCCAAAATAAAAAATGAGATAAAAATCCTCGAACTTAGCCTTTTTTGCCCAGCGATCTCGCACATGCGACGCCACACCTACGGAATTTCCATCACAGATGCGGACTTGACTTAAGTCCCTTGGGTACGCTTCTGCAAGAGGAGGGGCCGCACCTACACATGTGCGTCTGCGACCAAAGTGTCGCACCTGTGACTCCATTGCTCCTGCGCATCTTCCGACCGCAGAAGCGGAGCCGCTTCTACGGAAGCCCTTCCGCACCCGCGAATCCTGCCTGGGCTGCCCAAATCCGCTTCTGCAATCTTCCACTCGCACGTGCGTGTCCGCACCCGCAGCCAATCTCACCGCAGGTGCGATGACACCAGAAGCAGCCCAACATCACCCATCCCTCTAAGTCCAAAATGAATCTGAAACACACCCGAGGCCTCCAAGACCTTAACCAAAGATACCGTCAAGTCCTAAAACTCCATACAAACTTAGTCGGGCCTTCAAATCACATCGAACAACAACAAAAATACGAATCACACCCCAATTCAAGCTTAATGAAATTTGAAACTTCAAAATTCTACAATCGATGCCGAAACCTATCAAATTACGTCTGATTGACTCCAAATTTTGCACACAAGTCATATTTATGGACCTATTCCAACTTTTAAAATCGGAATCCGACCCCGATATCAAAATTTCACTCCTGGTCAAACTTCTCAAAAATTCAACTTCTGCCATTTCAAGCCTAATTCAACTACGGACCTCGAAATCACAATCCGGACAAGTCCAAAATCACCCAACGGAGCTAACGGAACCGACGAAACTCCATTCCGGAGTCGTCTTCACGCAATTCCAACTACGATCAAAATCCTAGAACTTAAGCTTCCGTTTTAAGGACTAAGTGTCCCATTTAACTCCAAAACTAAAAACAAATCCTCCCAACATTCACATAAGCATAAAATGATACAAGGAAAATAATAAACAGGGGATCGACTAATACTCTCAAAATGACCGGCCGGGTCGTTACAGATTAAATCGAAAAATCAAAGTTTACTGATAGTGAGTAACTTTTAGTGGTCTGGAGTCCAAGACTCCAGGCAAATTAGATAGTTTTACCTACCATAGGAAGTGTTGTCAGTTGCAACAAAGCGAACAAGCAAGAGCTTCGGGAGCAATTTAACGACTAACACATTTATGTCAAAATCCCATCCAACAGTATTACAATATTATATCAAAACTAAGTTTTAAAGGAGAGACACAACCTGCATAATCTTCGATACCAGAAGTATTACATACTAACGCAGATAATGTAATCCCTCACGGAGTATTATCAACTAACCTATCATTGTTTGGTTATAATTTTTGTCATGGCTTGAAAATGAAACCGAACCGATTAAAATCGAACCGAACATAAATAAATTGAATTGAATCGAAATTATTACGGTTCGATTTTTGTTATTAAAATTATAGATCGAAAACCGAATAAACTGAATCGAACTTCTGTAAAACCGATCCGAACCGACCGATGCCCACCCGTAGTTATAGCACAAGATTAAAATAATTTATCTTGATTATGGGAATGGTTTAATTCTGACTTCTTGTGCTAGTACATTTTGTATGTATTGAACGAATCAAGTAGAGATAAGTATTTTATACTAACTTAATAAAATAATTTCTCTAGTCCATTCAATGTATACTCTTAATCTTGATATAATTATGATTAGTTGTGTGTGTCATTTATTGTTTTGATATATTAAAAGGCGAAATTCTTTCGTGGTCAATAAGCCTGGTAAATTGGACAATAATGATACACATTGGCGAAGTAATAATTAGTTGATAGAATCCATGTCTCGATTTTTGAGATTTATGATACTCATTTACGAAATCTTATAAATTTTCATGTGTAACCCGGCCGGTGAATTTTGTATCCGACACATGAAATAAGTTAAGTGGAAGTCTAAAGGAAGTAATCAATAAATCAAATTGTCAGTAATTTAATTTGATTGATTAGTATCTGAATCTTAACATGAGGAGCTAAATAAGATTTTATGGAAGAATTTTGAAATTGAACAAAGGAGTGCAATTACGAATTTTTAGTGGAATAATTCGTAATTTATTATGGTAGAAATTGATTTCGAATTTCGAAATTAATTCCATAATAGGGAACTTTGTTAATTAAATTATGTTGTCCCTACTGTGCCTAAATAATAGGAAATAAAGAAAATCTTTCCTTAGTGGAAGAAGAAAACCTAACAGGTTTTGGAAAAGGGTTTTAACCTAAAAAATGTGGCTATATATATATATCATATATACGGCTGGCCATTTTTACACTCGTTTTTGCCTTGAAATTTCGCCCACCCAAAATTCTCTCGTTACAGATATTGTTTGGGTAACACAATAGAAGACTGTGGAACATTTTGCTGAGATCACGGTCTTGCTACTCTGGAACTTGAGACCGAGATTAATTTGCTTTGTTCATGCTTCAAGAGGTAACTCATATAATCTCCATATATGCTAATTGTTTAATTAACACGTGAATATAATACTGAAATTGCTTTCGCTGCGATATATAATCCATTAGAATGTCAAGTAAACAATCATAAGATGAACATGTCCATTTTGTTGGTTATATATCGTACCCTTTTGGGAGTCCAATGGCACAAAGGCATTCATGATTCAATGGAGCAATCCAAATGATGCAGAGAACTCTCAAAGCTTTTAGAAGCAGCAAGTACAAGGTCCGTCGGGATACCAGAATCAGAACCGTAGGCAACCAAACTACAGACCTTATCTACAAGTAACACCATATCAGCAAAGGCTTCAACAAGCTCATTCAAGTCTTGATGACCTTTTGTATAAGTACATTAAGGTCACTGATGAAAAGATGAAAGTAAGGGTTCAGCCCTAAAAAATCTAGAATTCAATTAAGCCAACTGGCAACTCTTGTGTCAGAAAAGATTCAAGGTCCCTTGCCAAGCAATACAGAGAAAAATCCAAAGGAGCACCTTAAGGCCATCACCTTACTGTCAGGTAAGGAGCTTGATGAACCCTATGCTGACCGGTCAGAACAACAGGTAAACAATGGTAAGAATGTTGCAATACCCTCTGAACCATCTGAACAGAAAGAAGTCAAGAAAAAAGAAGAAAAAAATATTGAAAAATTGACTCCTTTCCCTGTGACAATTTCTTTTCCACAAAAACTAAAAAGAGAAAATCTTGATAATCAATTCACATCAACATTCCTTTCACTGATGTTTTGTTGTAAATGCCTTCTTATGTCAAATTTCAAAAAAAAAAAATTGTCAAGTAAAAGGTAATTGGAAGAAATTTTTGTGGTAATGCTTACTGAAAAATGCAGTGTTATACTTCAAAATAAGCTACCACAAAAACTTGGCGATCCAGGTAGTTTTACAATTCCATGTACTTTGGGAGGAATATATTTTGAAAAAGCACTTTGTGATTCTGGAGCTTCAATTAACTTGGTGCCATTTTCTATCTTTAGAAAATTAAATCTTGGTGAGATAAAAGACATAGGTGTTTCTCTTCAGTTTGCAGACCAAAGTACTAAGAAACCTACTGGAATAATTGAAAATGTGCTCGTAAGAGTAGATAAGTTTGTTTTTCATGTAGATTTTATAGTACTAGAAATGAAGGAATATCCTGATGAACCAATTATTTTGGGTAGGCCATTTCTTGCCACAGGTAGAGCAATCATAGATATTCATCAAGGACAACTAATTTTAAGAGTTGATGAAGAAAGAGTCATTTTTGATATGCAAAAGATACTAAAATTTTCAGGAGATAAGACATCATCTACGTGTTTTTCAATTGGCATGCTTAATTATCTTACAGGTGAATTCAAAGATGATCAATTAATTCCAAACTCAATGGAAAGATGTTTGGCCAAACCTGGCATAACACAAGATGCCGATCCTATCATCAGAAAAGAAACTGAAATACTAGAAAAAGATTTTGAAGATGAGGAGATGCAACCAGAACAAGTTCAACTAAAAGTTGAACTCAAAGTTCACCCATCTCATTTAAAATATGTTTATTTTGATGAAGAATTATTTCCTGTAATTATTTCATCTTCTTACTGCAGGGCAAGAAGAAAAACTGATTGAAGTATTGAAAGCACACAAAAGAGCCTTGGGATGGATAATAGAAGTTATCAAAAGAATTAATCCAGTTGTTTGTATGCACAAAATCCTCATGGAGGATAGCTACAAGCCAATAGTACAACCACAAAGAATATTGAATCTAGCAATGCAACAAGTAGTAAAAAGGAGATCGTAAAGCTTTTGGCGGCAGATAATATCATTAGAAGATGTGTGCCTGAAGAAGAGATGAACAGAATTTTATATCACTGTCATGATGGAGCAATTGGAGGTCATTATGCAGCAAATCGAACAACTTTTAAAGTTTTGGAAGCCGGATTTTTATGGCCGATTCTCTTTAAAGATGCTCGAGCATATGTTGCACAATGTGATAGATGTCGGA
Organism: Nicotiana obtusifolia; assembly: GCA_002018475.1. Taxonomy (NCBI): domain Eukaryota; kingdom Viridiplantae; phylum Streptophyta; class Magnoliopsida; order Solanales; family Solanaceae; genus Nicotiana; species Nicotiana obtusifolia. The sequence goes on from MCJB01001636.1 coordinate 41,720, forward strand.
GAACATGTAACATCACTAAGAAAGATGAGATGCCATTGCAATCAATACAGGTATGCGAAATATTTGATGCTTGGGGAATAGATTTCATGGGTTCTTTTCCTTCTTCTCATTCTTTTGAATATATCCTTGTGGCTGTGGATTATGTGTCAAGATGGGTCGAAGCCATCGCCACAAGAAAAATGATGCTCGAACTGTATGCAATTTTCTCAAAAATTTTTTTTTTACCAAATTTGGCACACCATGAGTCATCATTAGTGACCAAGGGAATCATTTAATGAATAGAAAATTTTCTGCATTGCTGATAAAATATGGTGTGACTCATAAAACAGGAACAACATATCATGCTCAAACTCAAGGGCAAGTTGAAGTTTCCAACCGTGAGTTAAAAAAAATTCCTGAAAAAACGGTTGGAATCTCAAGAAAAGACCGGGCTTTAAAATTAGATGATACATTATGGGCATACGTACGATATTCAAAACGCCAATTGGAACATCTCCATATAGATTAGTCTTTGGGAAAGCTGTCATTTGCTAGTTGAATTAGAACACAACTTTTTGGGCACTAAAAGCATTGAACTTTGAATTAGCCTCTGCTGGTAAAAATAGATTTTTTTAGGTTAATGAATTGGAAGAAATGAGGTTGGAAGCCTATGAAAATGCAAAACTTTTTAAAGAAAAAACAAAAAAAGATGGCATGACAATTTGATATGACAAAAGAGTTTTAAAATTGGAGATTAAGTGCTTCTTTACAATAGTCGACTCATGCTATTCCCAGGAAAATTAACATCAAGGTGGATAGGTCCTTACAATATAATAAATGTTACTCCATACGGAGCAATTGAAATCCAACAGAACAATAGAGGTAACAAGTTTAAGGTAAATGGTTAAAGACTAAAATTGTACTTTGGACGACATTTTGAGCAACATTCATCGGTCACTTTGATAGACTAATGAATTTCACAGGTAGTAAGTCGAGCTGACGACGTTAAACTCAGAAACTGTAGTGACATACCCGTAGTCATTGAGGGTGAAGCAATGGAGCCTTATAAGTCCAATATATATTTGGTAATTAAATAATTAACCAATCAATCTGGTCAATATTCGGGTTATTATGCAACCAGAGCATCTCATGAAGGCCTCTAGAAAAATAAAGTCACATACATAGGAGCAACTCTATGATGATCGATATCCTAAGTAACTGGTTGGTTAACCATTTAATGATTCAAATCGAATGTTGGCTTAGGTAATTTTTGGTTTATATTTAAACCAGGACCAAATGACTGATAAGGTCTTAAATTACCAGTCTATTACACATAAAATACGTGTGGTCATAGTTTCTTTCAAGCTTTCTTCTGTGATTGTAAATTTGAAAGCCAAAAAAGATTTTTTTTTATATATATATTAGTATTAATTTTTTCTTTTCTTAAATTAATACTTATATATGTATATCTCTCATCACACGTTTTATCCAGAAGGATGAAACAATTCACGTGTGGAGGGGGTAGATTCTGATGTATCTCTTGTATATGTTATATATGTATCTAATTATTGGATACATATGTTTATATAAAGTTTCATTTTCTTTATATCTTTAAATATAATTATTTTTCTCTCATCTATCCTATTTGTAGGTTTTAAATTAATAAAATAAATTTTTTATTATATGTTCAATAATTAATTCTTTTCATCTTCACCATATAAATTCCGTATCTATGATTTTGATTTTGTGAAGGCAGGAGCAAGCGTCTTTATTTCAGAAAATCATTGGAATTGAGAATAATTATGATCGCAAAACAGGTATAATCAATAAACTTGGCTATAACTTGCTCTAAATGTTTCTCAAGGCGAAATAATGGGTGACACTGAGTTTTGGACAATGAAATTAGGCCTTCTTTGATTCGTCGTTTTTAGCCTTCTTATATATATATATATATATATATATTCCTTAGAACCTTAATTTGAGCCTTAATCCTATTTTTCTTAACACGTTGATTATATATATATAAAAAAAAAAGTAATTATATATATATACATATCATAAGATCTTCCAGCTAAAAATGAGCAGAGATTGGTGTATATATTTAAAAATAAATATGGAAGAAGAAAAAAAAAGTTTTAAAAAAATGTGAATATAAGGTGTTTGAAATTACAAAAAAAAAAAAAATCAAAAATCAAAAAGAGTTATAAAATGGAGGAAATATCGAGCACTAAGAAATGTTTGCTCCAAGCTTGGGATGAAAAAGTCACTCTAAAAATATCCTTATCCTACCAGCCTGAAGGCTAACACTACAAGCCAAGAAAAATCCTAGAACGATTATAGAAATCAGTGTTGAATCTATATTAGTGGAGAAAAACACGAGGAGCAAACCTATGAACAAAAGTATGATACTAACTGAATTAGTCATCATAAATTAATCAATTCTGAAAGAAATAAGGGAAGAAGGTTACAAGTTCTCGTTGATCAAAGCATAATTCAGAAATAAGGTAAAAGGTTTGGTGAATTTAAAAAGGTTAATTGCATTGACCATATTGGAGGATATTTATTTTGTATAAATTTTCTATCGTACAATAGTCATGAATTGTGAAAGATATATTTTAAAGTATTCTTTTTCCTCGGGGACGAGTAAAAATTCAAGTATGGGGGGTATTTGATGGATATAAATTATTCATGTAATTTCATATGTAAAAAAATAAGTTTTAAAAATAAATAATGATAATGATATCATATCCTGGCATATTTTCAAACAAATCTTGTAGCAAGAAAAAATTATGAAAAAGAAGGAAAGAGGCTAAAGGACAAGAAAATGAAACAAAGCCACAGTTGCACACATCATCTTCATATTCGCAAATGTGGAATATACATATGGGCTTATGGAAAGAGATAATTAGAGATGAAAAAGGAGCATAGTTGCATATGTGGAATCTATATACGCAAGGTCACATTCGCATACATGGTACCTACATTTGCAAGTATAACCCATGAAGTCAGGAATGTAAACAAAAGAGTCATAGATGCATGTGTGGAATCTAAAATTTGCAAAGGTCGCATTCGCATGCATGGAAGCTACACTTGCAAGACTAACTCATGAAGTCAAGAGTGAAACACAAGAGTCATAGTTGCATATATGGAATCTACGTATACAAAGGTCACTTCGCATACATGGATTTCATATCTGCAAAAGTGGAACATGACAAAAACTACTCATCTTTTCCTATAAATAGCAAGCTCTCTTTGTATAGGGAGGTCCAATATTTGTAACACAAGAACTAGTCTTGGTCTTCTTTATTTGTAGTAAAAATATTTCCTTAGTCGTTTAAATATCTCTATTCTTCTAAATATCTTTTTTTTTCTTAGATTTTCTTACTCCATAATGGAGTAATCTCTTTTCGTTGGGATAGTTGATGAAGCTTGATATATTTTATAATAATATCTTAGTTTTTATGTATTCCTGGTTTGAAACTTTTTATTTACATTTCATACTGTGCTGAAATGATGGTTTTTAATTACTCTATTATCACATCTATATATTTTATCTCTAAGTTATTCATATATTAGTTTTGTAATTCTCGCAGAGCAAAATTAATATATAATAAATGATGAATAAAATAGTGAGTGAAAGTAATTTTTCAGTAAACTATTATTTCAGGTCAGTAATCTTGCTTGCCTCAGTTTTAATTCTCACGAAAGAATTGTTGTAGGCAAGATTATTGATCCTTAGTAAATATATTCTCACGAAGTTTTTACTTTCTTTTAGCACAATTCAAGTAAGAAAAATATTTCGGTTTAAACGTCACTAGTCTTAAGTTGATTAATTAACATAATTCTCATGGAGTGTTATTAATTGGTTATTTCTCAGTGAGCAAAATATAATAGTATTTGAAATAAGCAATTATTATTTAAATAAATAAATATAGAAATTGAAATTATATTATAGTAATATTATCAAGTGAATTTAATGATTCCCAACGATTTTTTAAAATTATCAATCTTTCAAAAGTTATTTGTTTTGATTAAGTAATTAACAAAGTTTAAACCTCACTCGCTTTTCATCAATTTGATTCTCTCTAATAGTAGTTAAAATATTACAACTCTGTAGCATAGATTATCCGGTGTCTGTGGGACGATATCTTAAACTATACTAGAATTTGACAGAGTGCGAGCAGAAAATTCTAATGCACATTGCCTCGTCATGTTTCATAGTATATTCTAACTTCTAACAATTTTTTTTTTAAAAATTGCATGCAATAAAAATATAATTTGATTATTCATTGTATGATCATGCATACTTTGAATATTCTTGGCTCATTATTTTGGCGAAAATTGACAAATAAGTATATTTTTACAATTTTCTAAATTTTTTAGCACCCTCGGGGAAAATAAAACTACATATCAATTGTGAGATCATTTCATATCAATAATATTTTGGATGAGCAACCGGATTGCTTTATATATTGTTACTTTGTGCCTAACTTTTGGAGCATACTCCTAAAAGAATCATCAACAGTATAATAATAATAATAATAATAATAATATTAAACAAATAAACTTTTGTAATATTACTTCGCATTGATAATGGCAAGGTTATGTGGCATTAGTTTTTTTGATGGTTTTTTAGCTTCGTGTGAGATTTGCAGTTTTAAAGGATTTGTCATATGTCGAACGAAGAGAGAAAATTTAAGTTGAAGAATTTATTATATATATATTGTAGTCTTAAATATTAGGGTAAGTATTAATTGAAGTTGAATTGAAAATCCTAAAATATTAGAAAGTTAATTTAAATTACAATTTAACCCCTTATGAAATCTATTGCTAAAAAATAATAAAAGCGAACGACATTTCGCTAAGAGACTTCGTACTTTTAATATAGTATAGATGAAAGTTTTCGCCCATTAACAAAGCAAAAAGTCCAAATATACCCTTAATATTCTGCGTTTTATCTTATAGATGTAACATATTTATTTTTCGCGTTTCCACTCATACGAGCATCATTATTATCTTTTGTTTCAAATATATCTTTACCACTAACCACATAGGCATATATTTGGTTTTGTTTTTTCCGTTTAAGGACATGCTTCAAATTATTGAAGAGGGAATATGTAAACTAATTTGTGAAAGAATTGGTAAGGCCATGTAGGAGATATTTAGACCTTTTTAATCGCAGGGATTTACTTCAAATTATACTGATAGTATATGAAAATCAAATTGATAATTAAGGGTAAATTTGGATGATTTGTTTGTTTATATGGCTCCAATGTGGCAAGTTTATCATAATCAAGCGTTAGAGGGAGGGGCAAATACGGGACAAAATCGATAAGGGGCTTTTGTGGAGCGAAAAAATAAATGGAGGACAAATATAAAACAAATTAAATATTTTCATGAATAAATTTAAATATTTTCCCTCGTACAATATTTTGAGTGAATGTCGTAGAAATGATTAAAAACTATGCACACATGAGCAATAACCAAGACATAAAAACACTTAGTTTATTTGAAGAAAATCAAAGAATAGTTAGGTTTTCTTTGAATATTTAAATTTTATAATTTTATCACCAACGAGCTCTTTAATGTAGTTACGAATTTGAAGAAGTTCATAACTGAAAAGGTTGTCATCAATTTCTTCAAGTTTTTTTTTGGGGTGTGGTTGTACTTAAAATTCTTAAGTTGTATTATGCTATCAAGTTTGAAACATTTTATCTTAATTTTTCGATTTCTTCTGGGTTGCAAGTGTGAGAATGGTTGAAGGAGTTAGCGAATCTATTGTTTCTCCTCTCCATTACTTCTCACTCTATTTCTATTTTTCTATTTTTCCAACTCCCTTTCTCTTCAGTTGTAGGTGTAGCTTTCCAATTTTGACTATCGGATCATTATTTCATTGATATGTTGAGTGAATTTGGGCAATTTGAGAGAAATAAAGACAGTAAATGAGGAGTTGAGTTCCAACTAAAGAGATTATATGGATTGATTATAACTATGCTATTTGTACACACAATCAAGCCCTATCTCGACCCAACAACATCCGCTCCAATCCATTAGCTAATTAAAATGGACAAACTTATACAATATCAATGAACTCTACTGCTACACTGCCACTTGCAACTTATAAGCACATATAACGAAGACTTGGAAATTTTCAAATTCAAGTGTTTGGATGAAAATGACGGAATCATACGCCTTCGGCCTTTCTTATATTTAATATAGCATTTTGGAATATCAGAGGAAAAAAACCAAGTTTATATTTAAGCGTATGGTGATTTTTGTTGTTGATGTTGTAGATATAGCAAAGTTAGGATCACGTATTTTCTCATCTGTCTTACAAATAAACTTCAGTCATTCTAAAAAGATAATTAACATATAATTTAGCGAAATCTTGAAATGGGAACAATTCCTTATTAATTTTTTTATTTTAAAGAAGAGACTCAATAGTCCCTTTTAAATAAAGGTACCAAGTATAACAAACTCAAATTCAAATATCACATATATGCTAAAAATAAAAATTAAGAAATTTGCATAACGTTCAGTTTTTTTGACACGAGGCATAAGCGGGTATAGAGGCAAACTTGTCTTGTAGTAATAGAATTATTTGTTGGCGCTGGTCTGAGTTTGAAATTCAGTGTATCTTTCTCCGCAGTTGGGCGGTCCATTTCACTTTTCAAAATCTCAAATCTCAAAACCCTAGGCATAGAGATCAAATAATGAAGATGACGAAGCCATTGAAGGAACTTAAGCTCTCTGTACCTGCTCAAGATACCCCTATCTCCAGCTTCTTGTAATTACCTCTAATTTACTTGTATTAGACGTTTTATTTTAATCCCATTTATTTACTAGTGATTAAATCTCTTGCGAGAAAGTGACAATTAATTAGTGCTTGTGCTTGTTTATAATTCAGGACAGCCAGTGGAACCTTTCACGACGGCGATTTACTTTTGAACCAGAAAGGACTGAGATTAATTTCTGAAGAGAATGAATCTCCGGTTAGCTATTTTTCAGTTTCAATAACTTTTGATGAGTTTCCTTTTAGCTCTTTGTTAGCTGTGATTTATGTTACTAATATACTCTGCGTGTAGTTTGAGCATTAGGTATTCCGAAATGCTTTATGTTCAGATATCTGAATTCATTATTTTTTCTATGACTGACTAGCACGTTGATTTGAGTTGTGGTCCACGAGATTGCATATTTGACGAGGAAGGGAGGTCTTTTTGGTTGTTCTAGGCATTGGTTGTGAAATTGTGTGTCATCCGCAATTACTGTACTTGTATCTGGGTGCAGAGGCGGATCCATCATTTGAACTTTATGGGTTTGAGTTCCAAAATTCTACCTGCCCATTTGATTTACTGGGTCCTAAATCTATTATTTGTACTTATTTGGAGAATAATAGATTTCGTGCACTTTTTTTTTTTTTACCTTAAACGAGTACCGTTTCTTTGCCACTTTTGAAGAGAGTACATTTGAAGAAGGTGGATATAACCAAGCCTTCTTGAGAAGATGTGATAGAGGTAAGTTAAGTTAGAGAGTACTTCAGCTAACACTTCCTCACGAAAGCAAAACAACAAAAATGTGGCAATAAGCTGTTACTTCAAGGAGGCTCGTAAACGAGCTTGCTTGGTTTTCTCTTCTTGACTTGAAATGTAGGAAGTTGCCATCTATCAGCATTTTAGAAGACTTCTAACATGACGGGGCAGAGTATTAAAGTTAGTATATATGTACACTTCTTCTGAATTGTGACTCAAGGCAGCCATTCTATCTGCAACTCTGTTAGCTTCTCTGAAACAATGTCTGGTGATGACCCTGTGGCGCTTTCCACCAGTGTTTTAAGTTGTCTCACTTTGTTAGCAATCCTCCAGGGGGTAGGCCAAAAACCAGAAATGCAGTTATTCAGGAGTAGTGAGTCTGTCTCACCTATGATTAAATTGTGCCCTCTTTGTATCCACCAGTTGATACCAAACTCTAAAGCACATGCTTCTCCACAGTTGCTGGTACCATCCCCAAGTGAATGGAGCATGCCATAATGAATTTCCCCCTGAAATCTCTGATCACACCTCCAGTACCACATTTACCATCAATACATGAGCGATCACTATTGAGTTTAACAAAGAGAATGGGGGGTCTGATCCATCCAACACTGATAAGAGATACTTCATTGAGAGAAATGTTGCTGAGATTGCATATGTCAACCCAGCCTTCACCAAGTCTGGTATTACCAAATTTAGCTTTCAGTTTGTCAATTATGTTGAAAGCTATAAAGGAGATAGATCTAGCAGCAGATGGTCTTTCCATTCCATATTTGGAGCTACACCTTGATCTCCATAGTTCCCACAACACAAAGGGAGGGATAATTTTAAGCACATAAGCAATAACAAAGTTCTTAGTCCTCTGATTCCAGCAGTTGATGATAAGAGTTCACATATTTACATTTCTGTATGTAATCCCTAGAGGACCAACAAAGTATTTCCAGATACTTTGAGCATAATATCCTTTACAGAATAGATTTTCCACTGTCTCGGATCCGTCGACCATTCCAGGATTCATGCAACATGAGCACACTGAGGGTAAGTTGATAACAAACCTGATGATCTTATCATTAGTGGAGAGTCTGTCATGTATTGCTCTCCAAGTTAGGAATGACATCTTGAAAGGAATGTCATTGTGCCAGATCTTGGAGTCATATTGATTTGTGTGGCTCCTCTGTCTGAGGAGGTTCCAGGTAGTAGCTACAGAGAAATTACCTGTACTTGAGCATATCCAGTGTGGAATGTCATCAGCATCTGGATTGAGAACAACATGCATTTGAGACATTTGCCTCTTAATATTGACTGGAACTTGAGGAAGACAAGATCAATCCCACTGCCCATTAAACACTTCATTGATAAGAATATTGTGTTGAGCCAAGCCATCATCAATCTTTTTGTATAAAGGATCAATGGTGGACCAATTATCAAATCAGAAACTAATGTTTCCCCTGCCAATATTCCATAAGATGTTAGAGTCCACACTATCCTTAATGCCACACATAGCTTTCCAACTATGAGACTGACCCTTGGTCCATACCTCTGTTAATGAGAACTACCACACTACTTGGCCTTCATGAATGGGACGACATGGAATCAGTGGTTCTAAACTTCCATCTCTGTTTAGCATTGAATGCCAAACAACTGTCATCTAGTCTCCTGAAGTTAGCACCCCCTTCCTCATATGGAAAACAAAGATTGTACCAGGAAACCCAGTAGTGCATGCCTCCTTTTTCAAGTCCAGACCAGAAAAATCTAGAGATGTACTTTTCAGTCATGAGAGAATGAATCTTTTCTTTTTGCAGTTTGTGGTGCCTTACTGTGGTATCTTTTCCAAACCGCCAGAAAGTATACCAAATACAGTTCCTAAGATGCCAAAATGGAGATCCATATTTATGGACCTCTGATAGAGATGCTATGTTCTGAATTTAGAATCTCGATAAATGGTTCATAGCTACTGCATTCAGCACTTTAGCCCCGGTCTAGGTTAGATCATCTAGCATATTAATTGAGTTCATTGTAGATCTATCAGCTATAGTCCACGGATGCCCTTAGCTTTATCTACTGATATGTGATAAAGGGGTAAAGACGAAGGTTTCAAAAGTAAAGCTTTAAGTGCCATTTGGTGTATTTGTTTGTTAAAGAAACACATTTCAACAAATGGATGATAAAACAGTAAACTTTCTCACGCGTCTTTATTAGCTTTGGTTGGAGATGGCAATATAGTGGACGGAAAAATTAAAGGAAAGGGGAGAGTTTTTCTTAGTTATTTGTTGGAAAATATATTCAAACAATTAGGGTCGTTTTGTTACAATGATTAGGGGTTTATCCCAGTATAAGATCTGGGATTATCCAGCTACTAGAAAGCTTTCAAATGAACACACAAGCTCAAGACAGTCTAAGGTGGGGCAATCTCAATGGAGGTTGCTATTCAGTGAAGGCAGGATACAAGAAATAGTGTGCTAGCAATGAAGTAATTGAACTTTGACCATGGAAGCTTATATGGAAGACAAACTCCCTACAAAGATCATGTGCTTCACCTGGATAGCTATTAAAGGTGCTATTTTGACTCGAGACAACTTATGTAGAAGGAACATTCCATAGATGTTACACGTGTCTGGACAGCTCAGAATCTATAAACCGTTTGCTATTGCACTGCAGAGTGGCTGCAGATTTGTGGCACATGTTCCTTTCAGTTTTTGGCATCAGTTGGACAACCCCACAAGGCATAAGAGAAGCAGTTGAAAGTTGGAACCTTCGCAAAATTGACAGAACCATCAAGAGGATCTGGCAGATGATCCCAGCAAGTATATTTTGGTGTAATTGGACAGAAAGGAATCTCAGATGCTTTGATGGCATATCAACTTTCTCATGTGGCCGTGTATTAGCTTTGGTAGGAGAAGGCAATATGGTTCCAGGTGGCTTCACACTCTGTGGTGGTTTCTTTTGAATTATTTTTGGGTACAGTAGGTGATATCGGGCTTAGTGAAGGATGTGTTGCAATCGCATAGCAGGAGCTGTAACTAGAAGGAGGACATTTCTAACTAGACCTTTAGAGAGAAGAAGTAGAGTTTTAAAGGGTTTAGAAAATGATTTAATAAATCTGAGGAATAACCTCTTACTATTAGTTAGTTTTGGTGCACCCAAGAAGTTCTCCTGTATGTATAGAGAATTAGATGTCATTTATAGAGAACTATATTACTGTGTAAGTTCTCTACTTTTTGGCACACAACTCGGCAAGAGTTTTCTCCTATCAGAAAAAAAGGAAAAGGAAGCAATATGTTGGAAAGAGTAGGGGAGAGGATATAAAACTATAACGAGCATTGGGCAGATAGAAAAGTGTATTTGTAACGACCCATTCAATTCTTTCTATGTCGTGCTTTTGAGATGTAAGCTTTTTGATGGAAAATTCTCCTCTCATTGAAGGAAAGATTCAAAGATTCAACACAAGCAATTTTGTGCAGTAATAAATTAGTAATACCCAAACAAGAGAACTTCAAATGATTCAAGATGCTTTATCTTGCTGCATGTCTGAGGAGCAGCAAGAAGGAGTCTGTCCAAGTTGAAGAATACTGTCTTCACACTTTGCTCCATGTGCTGAAGACTTGAACCTTTTTTCTCTGTAAATAGACCTTCTATTTCAATTCCCCATCTTCTAATTGTAGTTTATGTTTTTTCACATTGCAATTATTTTCAATTGAAACTCCAATCTGAGGCGTCTTGATTATTATTCCATTTTAAGTTACTCAGATTACTTTCAGTTATTTTTGTAGCTCTAGTCGCTATGACATTATGAGTAGGAAATTTAAAAATTTTAACTATTGTAAATTTGCACATATTTTTGTCTGTATTATTTCCTCAAAGTCGAATTTATCTTCAGCTAAGGATTGATTATTTGATTATTTAGCGATATACCCTTAGGTTAAGTCAAAATTCACTATGGGACATTTCTGTGATCTGATAGAAAGTTTCAATTTCTTGTGCATAATATAATGTTCACAGGCCTCGGAAACTAAGGAGATAGATCTTCAGTTCTCATTGGAAGATCTTGAAACCATCAAAGTCATCGGAAAGGGAAGTGGTGGTGTTGTTCAACTTGTTCGCCATAAATGGGTCGGAACGTTGTTTGCTTTGAAGGTCAATACTCATCAAGCAAGAATGTTTTAACATTCCTCTTTTTTCAAATTTAATTGGTTACTGATGTTTGCATATATTTAGGACCAAGAAAAGTGCATTGCTTACGCATTACTCTCTGTAAATGTCAATATCATGGAATAGTGGCTATGCGAGTGATCCTCCTTCGATGAATTGTAGAAGAACAAGTATTTGTGAAAAAGAGATTCTAATCCTTTAGAGAACCATTTTTAGCATTTGAATAAAGGAATCAACAAGCAAATCCGTCTTAACTATTCTTGGAATGACAATTTGCAGAATCTTTCATTACAGAATCTACATATGGTTTGCCGCAATTTGACCCTTGCTTCCTGGGCCATTGCCACTTTTTGTTAAAGTGTCTACTAGCTTCTTGTTGTTCCGGGAAGTTGTATTTTGGTTTAACTTCATGCTGGTCATCTCTTTTAATGTTGACGGGTGATTGCTTCTGATCCAGGTTATCCAGATGACTATACAGGAAGATATTCGTAAGCAGATAGTGCAAGAACTGAAAATAAATCAAGCATCACAATGTTCGCATGTTGTTGTATGCTACCACTCTTTCTATCACAATGGAGCTATTTCTCTGGTTCTTGAGTATATGGACCGTGGTTCTTTAGCTGACGTAATCAGGCAACTTAAGACTATTCTTGAACCATATCTCGCAGTTGTTTGCAAGCAGGTTCTTGGCTTTGTAGAAACTAATGTTTGAACAAGTTTCTGCTCTCCAGATGATGACTTTTTGCTTCATTGCTAATGTTCTCTTTCCAGGTTTTACAAGGTCTTGTCTACTTGCATAATGAGAGACATGTTATCCACAGAGACATAAAGCCATCAAACTTGTTAGTGAACCACAAAGGAGAAGTTAAAATTACTGATTTTGGTGTAAGTGCAATGCTAGCCAGCTCTATGGGTCAAAGAGATACATTTGTTGGGACTTACAATTACATGGCAGTAAGTCCTCTTCCCACATCAGTAGAGTTGTTTTCTTCTGTGTTTTGGTAATTGCTCTTTATTTTGAATTAGTCCATTACGAGTAATTTCAGCTATTTTATGAACAACTCCTTCTAGGAATAGTTTGGCGAGAATGGCTTTTAGTTTCCAACTATAAACTGACTCCTTCATTACCCTGGTTTAAGCCTGAAAGAATAAGTGGAAGTACCTATGACTACAAGAGTGATATCTGGAGCTTGGGCATGGTCATCCTTGAATGTGCTATTGGACGTTTTCCATACATACAGTCGGAGGACCAGCAAGCATGGCCGAGCTTTTATGAGCTTCTGGAGGCTATTGTTAGCAGTCCACCACCGTCTGCTCCAGCAGATCAATTTTCCCCAGAATTCTGTTCATTTGTTTCTGCTTGGTAAGAATACTGTTTCTTTTGCTTGTGTCTTAAAAACTTTGAATTGTGCTCGCCAAGCAAAGATGGAGCTGATAATGGATTCCCCACCAAGTTTACTTCTGTTGCTTTCTTTCTATATCACCTTGTTGATGATTGATCTAAGTCTAAGGTTGTATATCATTGTTTTTGAATTTGAGACCTGACTTAATTGTTCACCCTAAATTTAATTTAATTAAAAATTGTTAACTCCTAGTTTCCTCATTATCTATTCATATCTTGCTTGCTGTCTGTTTCGAGGACAGTTTTTTTGGAAAAATTAGGCTAGTATTGTTAATTGTTGTTTCAAGTAGTAAAAAAGGGCTGCCCAGTGCATGAAGCATCCTGCGTTCACGCAGGGTCCGGAAAAGGGCCGCACCCCAAGGGGGTGTGACGTAGGTAGTCTACTCCATCAGTGGCTGTTTCCACGGCTCGAACCTGTGACTTTTTATCGTTGCTTCAAGGCTCCCCTTCGTTGTCTCAAGTAGTACAAGGAGTTAAAGTTTGGTAATGATAATCTAGCTCACTGCATTGCTCTATTTACACAGCATACAAAAGGACCCAAGGGATAGATCTTCAGCTTTGGACCTTTTGGTAAGATAACTCAGTGCATCATCTTTCATGTTTTCCTTTAGCTGCTGTGTTTAAATATGCAACTGCTTACTTTACTACAATGTCACTTACAGAGCCACCCGTTCATTAAGAAGTTCGAAGACAAAGACATAGATTTCGGCATACTTGTGAGTAGCCTGGAACCTCCTGTAAGTTTTCCAAGATAAATTCTCATAAATTAGTAGTATTGCACATTATAGCCATGTAATATTTTTCTATACCTAGCGGTTGTTATAAACATCAAATGAGCTGATCGAATTATTTAGCTGCATTTTTTTCTTAAATGAGTCTGAATTTCAGAACACAATCGTGACTCATGAGGATTGACCTTCTCTGAATCTCGTATTTTCCAAAGTAATGATTTATTTACGATGGACTTGCAACTTAAGCAAGTTTAGCAGTTGCAAGCTCTTTACTTGACGAGCTCGTTGTAGGCTGTAAGTGGCAAATTATTATTGAATCCCACAGGTAAGGTGTGGGGAGGTTAGTATGTATGCAAACCTAACCCCTTATCCTGAGAAGGGTTTATTAGGGATAAAAATGAATATCAAATACCAAAATTGAAATAGACTTTTGAATTGTAAGGTAGCATATAAAAAGTGCGTTTGAAAATAAGATAATATAAATTAAAATGGATGAAGTATTAACCATTCAACAACGAAATTAGAAGTCATTAAGATTAAGACTAAGATATTAGGCGTACAACGTGTGGCTACTTCTTCCTACTCTCTCGCTTGGTGTTTGGCTTATTGTTTCGTTAGTCACCGGGGATTATTGAATAATTATTCCCAAATTTGTCGGTGAGGCGCTTTCTGAGGAATACTTATTTTAGGGAAAAGCTCAATTATTAAAATTTTAAATTAGTAGGACCAAAAATCTAGGGGCGATGGATGCGTGGACCAGCGGGCGAGTTTTGTTCAGTGGGACCCATTAAACGAATTTGTGGTAACAAAGGCCAAGTTACACTTTTGCAGATCTATTTCCACGTGTATCATGACTTCTACAACAGTCAGCTTTTTTTCTTATCCTCATATATACCATTCAATTTTGTTAGAAAATGACCTAATTAGGAGATAAAGCATAGACATGATTCTGTTACACTACAACTCGAAACTTCCTTTTGTATAGCCACCTTTATTTAATTCTAATCAATGCTTACGACTTCAATTTCGGCACTATTAATAACTTCATTAAGGTTTGATTCTTGGAACTATCGTAAATATTAATGGGGAATAATTGCACTTTACACACTCAGTTATTGATAAATTCCGGTTTGATATATTTGGCTAAGCATATTTAATCTTTATTTAATTAAAATGTGTATTGTTTGTTCCTTTATATAGAGAATTATGTTATTCTTAGATTATTGTTAGAAGTATATAATGCTCAAATATGGAACAATAATACCAATTTAACATAAACAACAAATAATTTTGTTAAAAAGTTAAAGATTCACAAGTAGAAGGATAATAAGGCATATTTTATTTAGTTGAAAATTAAATATACTTAACCACATACGTATATCACAAGAACCGCAACCAAAATTTGTTATATTTAAGAACTAAAAACACTAATTTTATTTATTAATAGGAGACGGTATTTACCTTCTTTTATTGCTTCCCCCGGGATAAGGTAACATTTCAGTGATTATAGAGATTATTTGTCCTACATAAATTCAGTTAAAATAGATGGAAAACCCCCCAATAAATCAAAATAGAAAAGAGGCTGAACCGTCGATGGATTATGTTAGTAACTTTAATCAGTCAAGATAAAGTACAACCGTCAAACCATAAGTTACAAGGTCTATGTTGCACCATTGGTAAATTTGAACAAGTTTGACAGTATCACTCGAAGTGAGGGGCGGATGCAACCTAGTGATTTCGGGATCATCTAAATTCGATATTTTATATGTGAAATATAAATTTATGAATAAAAATTCACTAAAATTATTACAAATAATAAGATATGAAGTCATAATTTTTTAAATATATTACATTTAATACTAAGAACTTTAAAGAATGAACATATAAAATTTAAATCATAAATTTACCTTCATTTGAAGTATTGTATAATTCAATACATTATATGAGAAAATATAAGACCCAAGCAGAATTGAGCAGTCAAAGATAATTAATTCTCCATCAAGCTATCAATATAAGAAACCCTTTAATTTTTGTAGCCACAAAAGTGGTATATGCTTGTAAGAAAGGAACATTTCTTTGAAATCTCTATAGTGACAAATTAACTTATTATCCAATTCTCTAATGTGGTATATACTTGTAAGAAAGGAACAATTCTTTTAGTACAATCTTGAAAACTAAATTGACTTTATTACCATCCATTGAAGTTCTTCCTTGTAGAACTCACACAAAGATGTACTCAAGCCAGCTCTTTTCTAATATTCTTTTGAAAAGCTCGAATTATTAAAAGACAAAGAAGATCTTTTTTTGAAAATAAAACCTTACGCCTTCAATTAAGATTTTAAGATGCAAGGTAGCAGACTAGTAGCTCTACTCTGAATTACTCCGTCTGATTCATTTTATGTATGCTTTAAGATTTTACACACCCCTTTAAAAAAAAATATTAATAACCTTACTATAAGAATATATATTTGAACTATCTTCTACGTCTTCTTTAAACGTCTCACGTAATTAATGCTTCACTAGTAGGAGTAAGAAGGATAGATTGGATAAGAAAAACATAATACAAGTGACTTCTTATTTTTCTAAAAGAGCGGAAAAGGAAAACTTTTAATTTTTTTTGTGAAATTATTAGAATGATTTAAAAAGGCAGTTTGAAGTACAAAATATTTTTTATTTATATAAGATTCGAAAAAAGACCATATTCCCAAGGCATGTGATATAAACAGCATATTCTAATACAAGTATCAATGATTAATTATGAAAATATTTTAAAAATTTTCGCCAAACAAAAAATACATGAAAATTACCCAAATTCAACCACAATTTTCTGTCTCCCATAGTGCATAAGATCTGTTTGGTACTTTGGTCAAACGAAGTAGAATAATCAAAGATTTAACTACTTTGACCAGAGGGAATGTAGCCTATCAAGTACGAGTTTATTTAACTCTATAATTTTTTATATAAAATATAAATATATATTAGAAATTTATTAGAATTTCAATAAATATTAATAAATTTTACTTTATAATTTTAATAATATAATAATTCAATACTAAAATTTTTAAAAATTAAACCAATTAAATTAAATGGATCGACCTTTATTTTGACAACCTTTTGTCGGAATATAGAAAAGAAAATTACAAGTACATGAGTGCCTTGAGATATGAAAAGACAGGGGTGGGGTTCTAGTGTCATACCTTTGTGGGGACAAAAAGTCACAAAGATGGTGACTTTAATTAGTTTCCCCAAAATGAAAGCGTGGTGAGTCACATTTGGATGTCTACAAAAATCTACCTTATCCACTTTGCCAAAAAGTAATCCGTAATAAATGCACACTAAACAACATGAAAACAAACTAACCTTGCTCGGTTAAAAAAAAAACAGAAACTAATTTTGTAATAATAATAATAAATAATTAGATTTCATAATTATACACGTCAGTCATTATCCACCCACTCACCCAGCCAAACCCTTCAAAAATCTCTCAACCATGTAATCTAAAACAGCACGAGTATTTTTTAATGTTTATCTTTAAATAATAAAATTATTGGATTAAAGAGAAAAGAGTTGTAGGAGATATGTATATAAATGTTTCCTTATCAGAAACTTGCTAGAAATTGCAACGTATTACCAAGTCTCGAGGAAACAAGAAAATCATTATCTTCTTTTCCGTTACTTAACTCTCTATTTTTTCCTTTCCTTTCCTTTTTTAGCAAAGGAAATATAATGGGGTTGAAAGAGAAGAATGGTGCTAACCAAATGAATAATGTTCAGACGTGGGTTGTCTTGGAAACTGAGAATTGTATTTCTGATGATTATTCCCTTCACTCAAATTCCTTGAAATTTTCTTCTTCTTCTTCTTCTTCTTCTGCTTCTTCTTCGTCGTTTGAGCTACATGATGATGCTTCATCTCACGGACCTTTGTATGAGTTGTCTCAATTAATGGATCAACTACCCATCAAGTAAGCTTCACCATTTTAGGACCCGCTTTTGTTTTTCTTTATTTCAGGATTTTTTTTTCAAAAGTGTTTTTGTACATAAGAATTTGTAAGGTTTTGGAGTTTTTTTTGAAATGCCAAAAAGTGGTTAGTTTTTCTGGAATTTTTTTTTCCCACTCACAAGTGGAATACATATTCAAACGTAATTTCAAATTTCTTTCTTGTTTTCAAAGGTGAGGTGGAGGGTCCGTTTGGAGGGTTCAAATGCAGTTTAGGCGGAGGGTTCAAATCCTATACGTAGCGTAGCATCTGCTTCTTTTCTCCTTCTTTTGATTTAATTTATTAAAAAAAAAAAAGAAGAAGAAAGAAATACATATTTTCTTCAGGTGTAATCTACTGTATATTTTTGGAAAGTTTCTTTAGTTTTGAGGATTGACGTTTGGACAAGCATTTAGATCAATAACTCTAATTTTTTTTAATTGGTCGTGTATGTTAATCTGCTTGTAGCAGGTAACAATCTTTGTCTTGTGTGTTACTATCTCACTCACTTGTGGATAAGTACTTGCAATTCTCTTTTTTTTTTCAAAAAAAAGTTTGGGATCGTTCTTTTATACGAATGGATTTATTTTTTTAGCCAATATACTTTATGCATTGATATTATACATATAATAACATATTACATATAGATTACAGATATATAGATATATTATTTCCACGGGCTGGATTCAATTTAACTTATTTTGGTTAAATCTTCAAAATGTTTTAGAAGTTAAATAGGCTCTAAATTCTAATGAAATAACTATTTTGTGTGTGCAGGAGAGGACTATCAAAATATTATCAAGGGAATAGTCGGTCGTTTGGATGTTTGGGAAGTGTGAAGAGCCTAGAGGATCTTGCAAAGAAAGGGAATTCTTATAAGCAGAGAATGAAGTCATTTAAGAGTTTTGGAGCAAATGGTTTAGATGGCAAAAGATCATCATTTCCTCCAAAACCTATCATTAAAAAGAAGTCCTACTCTTCAAAGAGACCTATTTTATCAAATACTCTTCATGTGGCTAATTGTACATCTCCCATTTCTTTGGAAAAGAATTTTTAATCTCCTAAATTCTCAGAAAGCTTGTAGTAAATCCTTTTTTTTTCAAGCTAGCAACATGTGAAATTGTAAAAGGAAAATGGTTGCCGTTTTCAGTAGAAAGAGAAACAAATTTTGAGCAGAAATGTTTGTTGATTGTTAATGAAGTGAATCCGATTTTTTATTTGTTTTGATTGCTGGCCTTTTTAGTTTTTCCTTCACATGAAATACAAATTCAATTTATTCAATCTATTAGAATATTAATAGATTGAATATTAATTCAGCTAGCCTAAAATATTAAAAACATCACAACTTTAGAGAATACTTTTAAACTTAATTTAGAAAATTAGGAAATATGTTTCATCTGTTCAATCCAGTTCAATTCCATCACTACTTTCCTTGTCTACTTCTCTTTGCAATAATGGCCACTTTAGCCAAGTCTAATTTGACAAACAGATCAGTCGTGAGTCGTGACTGTCATACCTAGAACCTTTCTTGACTCTAGGGGGATCGATTTTAAAACAACTATGGATTTGTCATGGACCCATAACCAATCTTTAGTTATGATTAGTTATCATTGCTCAGTATGTCATTTGGTTCACAGATCGACTCGTTAAAACAACCATAAGGTCATGGGTAAATGAAGGTGGCTAATATTAAACTGACGTTGGTAGGTTTGGTAGGTATTTAGTAATAGAGTTTAAGTTTGATGCATTGCCGGTATAAAAAATTGTTAACTTACAACATGATTTAAATCTTCATAGTGCTATAGTTCGCTAACACGAACTGATAGTGTAAAAGTTACTTATTGTTTCATTACATATTAACTTATAACTTAAATCCTTAATAATAAATAACTCAGGCAAGAAATGCTGGAAAACGACTACCGATGATAAAAACTCTTTTCCCCTTATAGGCTCTGAAAAAGGGTATGTAAGATTTTTTGGACCCTACGTTGAGTAAGGGTTCCAAAATGGTCTGAAAACAATATGAAGTAATGCTGAATTTTGCCCCCAAAAAATTGAATGAGGAAGTAAACACAAGACCCGTCCCTCAGAAAACATAACCAACTGATTTTGGATCTCAATAAACTATTAAACTGCACAAACTCGTGTGTACACATTTGGCAGGATTGGCGCAAATCTGGGCCAAAGACTACAAGAGAAAAAGAAAGAAAGGAGTACAAAATCTTTTTAACATTTCAAATTTTATAAACAGGTGTGATACCCAACAAATGGAAACACTTTCTCATCACAACAGCTGTTGCCTCACACAGCAGAAGCCTGCTTGTTTCCTCCGCTGAACCAACCACCTGCCAAATTACAAAATCAAACTTTTAAGAGCTAGCTATCAACTCAAAAACAAATAATTCCTCAAAACGATCTTCATCCTTGCACGAATCTTATGTGTTGTTCTTGTTTTTCTAGTGCTGTAAGCTGGAACCTATGTTCTATTATATGTGAGATAAATGTGGAATAAGAATATTTGAATAAGAGTACCTGAAACGACAAATACTCCTAAAATAAAAGTAAGGCAAACCGCCTTACTTTACAGTAATTTTTAGTTCAAGAGTTTCTTTTTAGAACAAAAACTCAACACGTACGCTAATTAGTAAACTAATTCTTAACTTCCCCATCAATCTTCGCATAACAATTTATATATTATTATTCATAACACTAACAATCCCTACATTATAATCCTAGGATAACTAACCGTGAAGCAGCAGCTACATGCAATGCTTCCAGAAATTACTAGCAAGTGGTTTCAAGCTAGTTTGTGGCAACTTTAGCCATGACTTATCGAGGTGAAGAGTATCCAATTTTTCCGTTCTTTGGTTATAACTTAATTCTCACTAGAAAGAATTCATACCTGACAATAATTCTCACTAGAAAAAATTCTTACCTGACAATTGGTGTAAAATTTTGTGAAGTCTTCAGACAATTTGTAAAGATATTCACACAAAAGGTTTGGCAAAAGATTGATACAAGCCTCCTCCACGATCTGCAAATGAGACACCAATATTTACAAGACTAGAACTTTGCACAGATAATAGAAAGTCATGACGCTGTAATAACTACAGAACATCTACTTACCTCAGCAAACTGGAGCAAATGAAGGCCTAACGCACGTTCATCTGGATGAGCCAATACTATACCTCCTACCTGTCCATTACAAATCACTCAATTGTGAGAATTATTAGTTCTACAAATCCAATAACCCAAAGCATTAACTTTTAAACAGCCACAAGTGGCCAAAGAGCAATAATCGCAGTAACTATTTGACCTGAACATTGGTTGAACACCCAACACACACCCTCCCAAAAAACACATACATACAAAATCTAGAAGACATATTTCAATAAAGACGAATGAGATCTTTACCTTCTTTAAATCCTCTATATCTCTACCAGACTTTCTGATGATCGAACAAATTCGGGCATGTGCATACAGCAAATAGACAGCCGTATTTCCCTGCCAATCACAGAGAAACACAAGTGAACGTCAAATCTTATTTAACCAGAGGCATAAATAAGAAAGCAAATCTATGAATCAAGTGCAAAACAGAAAATATTACAGGATCTCACCCGCTTCAGTTATAAATATAATCATGGAACTGTTTCCGTGAAGATTGAAAAGGATGAAGATAAGTCTAATGAAGCACGTGGGTTAATCCGAGGAGAGATAAATTAGTATACTAGTGCAAGATGAAATTTACTCATTTTGTAAATGGATATCTATACACACCTTATCACTAAGCATCTGATCGAAATTAAATGTGTAGTTGGTCAATCTGTTGTTCTTCAAGTCTGCATATCTATTTTCCATTCCAAAAGGGAAAAGAAAAGGTCAGAGTCCTCGAGAGAAGACAAGAAAAGCACAAAAGACATGTATCACAAAATGTACCAGAGCAAACTATAGAGATAGTTGATAAATCTATTAGATGGGAAATAAGTCAAACCACAATCATAGTTTTGAGTGTTATGAATTTGATTTCTTGGAACATCTGGAGATTGTAGAGACAGCACTATTCATATAAATGTGAAAGATTTCGGTACAAAAGGTATGTACTCTCCAAAATTACACCTAGCTGTAATTGGAGTGCATGCCTATACAAAGTGCCAACAGCAATTTCTACATAGAACCTATGTACTTCTCCCTATTGACAGACTCTTATGTATCGCTGCAGTGGTCAAAGGCATTCTGCCCTACTTGTTTGAGCTATTGAACCAGAATTTTTGTTCCAAACTTATTGCCACCAAGGCAATTAATTTTCGTATGTATAACTGCCTCATCCCATATAAAGTCTCTTTCTTGAATCCTCCAATAAAATGTCACTTCTCCAACATAGAAATTTTCTTTCACTGTTCATACTTTTTCAGCTTTGCCTGACAAAAGAGTTGACCTAAAACAACCACTATACTAAAAGTTCACAAAATCATAGCACAGACCATTAGATTCCCCTGCTTTGCATGCGACAGACATGCTAGGTTGAAGTATGACACTAAACTGGTTTATGTTGATGACATTGACATAGCAAGCAATAACCAACAAGGAATTTCTCAACTTGCAAACCAAAGATTTTTGGACAAATAGAAATACTTTCTGGAGATCGAGGTAGCACAATCTAAGATTGGCATAGCTATCCAACAAAGAAAGTATGCTTTGGATATATTTGAGGAGACAAGTATGTTAGATTTCAAATGTGTTGATACTCTTACGAATCCAAATGTTAAACTTCTTTCTAGATAGAAAAAGGCTAGAAGCCATTAGAAAACCCTGATGGAATGGAAGACTGATTGACAAACTAATTTATCTCAAAATCACACGACCAAATATTTCATCTGCCGTCAATTAAATTCTCCAAACTCCATGGCGTGGCCAACTGGCCATTAGGATGCAATAATTTACATTTTGAGTACAGTAAAGGAGCTCAAGCACAAGGACTGTTATATGAAGGGTCATCGACAAAATGTTGGATGCTCAACACATATTGAACAAATTCTCCCTCACATAGACAATTCACTTCTGGATACTGTATCATGATAGAGGAAATATGATCTCTTGGAAGAGTAAAAGACAAGATGTTATCACCAGATCTACTGCAGAAGCAAAATATGAAGCTATGACCCTTGCAACTTAAAGCTTATCTAGTTAAACAACTTCTCTAAGATAAGTGCATTGAAGTCACAAAGATGAAGTAAAAATGTGACAATTGTACCTTCTTTTATATAGACTCAAATCCCGTATTTCATGAAAGAACGAGATAGATAGAAGTGGATTGTCATTTTCTAAGATAGAAGATTGAATTCATATGCATTACCACTAGTTTTGCCAGTTCAAATTACCAACTTGCAGATGTTGTAACTAAATCCCTTCAAGGTACTTGGATTGGATCCAGTAAATTAGTAACAAACTTGGAGCCTATAACACTTGCATGCTCCAGCTGGGAAATGCTGGGTGCTAAATCTCTTGAGGGTAAATGCTAGGAGAACTACAAGATATGCATTGATTCATATAGAAATGGTTTAATATAAATTGATCTGATTAGTGTAATCATACATAGATTATGAATTTTGTTATGCCTAAAATTGGCATTTCACCAATTGTCACATAAGTAATGATTATAAATTCTCAACCAAGCTTGAGGAAATATTAAGCTCATCATCACTTGTCACACTTTTTTTGCTATTCTTCACCACCAAACTTGTAAGCTCTGTATCCAATTGCCAAGCTCATTTTTGTTCTCTTGCAAAATGAAAATACGTACAAATGCATGCAAAAGCATGAGGAACTTACTTCACAGCACCATATCCAACTGCTTCAGCAGTTTGCTCCAGTTCCTCAGCTGTCCATTCTGTTGCCTTACCTGCTAAGACAGTAATGACAGAAAACATGAAATTCTGCATTATAAATTAAGATTTCAAAACTTTATTACCCATAATTGACAAGAGAGACGCTAATTCAAATAAAAATAAACTAGTATACAAAAAATCTCAAAATCCCTCTACTCAAGAATCAACAAAATATCATTCTACACACCTCGTTCTTCAAGTGCTAATTTACACCGGCTCTTGGCCTCATCAAGTAAATCAACTAGCTTAACCACCTCAGTACTCCGAGTACGAAATCGTTTGCCATCATCTCCTAAAACTAGACCAAATCCTACATGACTGGCCTTGGGAAAGTCATTCTCGTTTTGGGGAAGCCAGCCTGCAAGCTTTGCAGCCTAAAAGAAGATTCGAGGGAAAACAAACCTGGTTATGGTTCAATCCTCATGAGATCATATCATAATCTATTCATCAAATAATAAATATATCTTAACATCATATGCCAAATAGGGATAGAAAAAGAGATACTGATTTTAGAAACTTACAGCAAAGACCATTTCAAAGTGCTCTCGCTGGCCAACATCAGTCACATATATCATCCAGTCTGCTTTCTCTTCATTAAGCCGATACCTTAAGAGTCGCATATAGAAGGTATCATGAAATCATGTGTTGAAACTTCAATATACATTGAACTTCCGAGTCCCATCATCAGTTACACCAGTTGATACCCAAATTGAAAGCCTTGCAAAATCAATACCCCTCTACCCAGCTAGTTACCTATACTACATCACATAGGTTAGAGTAATCTAATCATAAAGGTCTGAATTATATGGATTGATTTAAGATGGGTAATCTGTACTCAAAATCACCTCTTTAACATATATTATCATTTGCTTGCATTATACTGATTACAAGAACTCACAGCTACCTGTAAGACCTACTTTGCCACTGGGACAAGATATTTTCCTTCCTGCGTACATACTTAATATACATGCAGCTCTTACACAAACCTTAATACTGAGAAAGAAAAGTAGAGTAGCGCAACAAACTTCCCACAGCGCTAGTTTATCACCAAGTAGAAACGTAAACCTATTTATATTTCAATGTCCTCTATGAATATGACTGGTGATTTTAGACATGAATCATGCAATGACAAAAATGAAATAAAGGACATGTCATATTGGCAGTAGAAGGGGCAAACATGACACCAAAGCCCATTAAAACAGATCCCATGATTTTGACATAACAGCCTATAATTGCAAAGTCCATCCAAAAGCACAAGTTACAATGAAAACCAACCATAGTGCAGTAAGATCAGTTGAAGCATAGTTGAAACCACCATCCCTCTTAACAACGATAAGAGGTATTTTTTTCCCGTCAATAAAGATAACACGAGCTCCTTCGCTTTCTTGAATCAATCCCTTATTGTTAAGCAAATCTAACGCCTTGGGAATGTACGGATTGTAAAAGCTTTCACCCTAAAAAGAAGAAATACCAAATTAATCAATGAGGGTTAGTTCAATCATACATAAAACAAGTAATACATGTGCATGCTACATGCTCAATTCAAAATGAAAAAAGAATATTTTAATAAAAAAGGATAAGCCCCACTGAATGAATCATCATATTCTCGTAACCAAGAGTGTGGCCTAGTGGTTAATGAAGGGTGTGGCCTAGTTGTTAATGAAGTGGGAGCAGAACATAAGGTCTCAGGCTCAAATCCCAACGGAGGCAAGACACTAGGTGATTTGCCTTGATGGGTAGAGTTACCTAGTACCTCTGCTAGTGGGAGGTAGTAAGTACTCAGTGGAACTAGTCATGGTGCTCACAATTCGGGCTTGACGCCACCGTCATAAAAAAACATCATATTCTCCCACAATCCTTCTGCAGGATATGATAGAACTATTTACATATAGTAGGACACTCACACCAAATGAACTTTCCCATATTTGCTTTACTACTAGAGACCAGATGGTCCAATGTCAAAAATCATATTCAATTTCTGCACCACATAAAGGGCAGCCCGGTGCACTATGCTCCCGCTATACGCGGGTTTAGGGAAGGGTCGGACGACAAGGGTCTATTATATGCAACCTTACCCTGCATTTCAGCAAGAAGTTGTTTCCACGGCTCGAACCCGTGACCTCCTGGTTACATGGTAACAACTTTTGCACCACATACAAGATGAAATTAATTAAAAGAGTATTCACCAGGATCTTCCAATTTAGCCCCCCTCCCCC